>SNQJ01S0096926.1:31557-49337 GCA_010110895.2 Picea sitchensis
AAAAGGTCAGGTTCTTGATGACCAACCAATTGCTTTGAAAACCCCTTCAAACGAAAATGCACCAGCTCCTCCTCCCAAGAAGACTGCTACCCCTTCCAAGCAACAAATTCAAAAAGAGCAGATTTCTTTAAAAGCCCCTTCAACTCAGGTAATTTTTTTTGACAAAACTTCTTATTCTTTCAATTTTGAAGTTGAAATACAGAAGATCAAAATCCCCATCCCTTTGGTTGAGTTAATGAAGAATGAATCGTTCAAGAAAGATATCCTCAAGACTATTGATCCCAAATCCATATCTCCCTCTGCTGATATTCTCAATATATATGATGACAAGCCCACCAATGTCTTAGGTCAAATGATAGAGGATAGAGATGAAATATGTCCACCTTTTTATATCTCTCTGAACATTCATGATAAAACATTGCATAACTGCCTGCTAGACTCTGGAGCCTCTCACAATCTAATGCCAAAGGCAGTTATGGATGAGCTTGGATTAGACATTACTAAAACTTACCATGATATTTTCTCATTTGACTCAAGAAAAGTTCAATTTCTCGGGATGATCAAAGACTTGACAGTGTCTTTAACTCAAGCACCTATGAAAACTATTCTCATGGATATAGTTGTAGCAGACATACAACCCAAATTTTCATATTTGTTATCAAGATCATGGATGAAGAGGTTAGGAGGAACTCTTCAAATGGACCTTTCATATGCTACTATCCTTGTTTTTGGAGGAGGAAACAAGAGACTATACAGAGAGTCACAACTTGCCTACATTACCAGTGACGAACAAAATCCAGCCAACCATCCTATTTACTCAGTTGACACAGGTATGGGATCTTATATATTACAGTTTGATGATTCACTGTCAGATTCATTGTTTCTTAAACAACCTAGTGTTCAACCCACAGAGGTAGGAGAAGATGATCTATGGAGTATTTTTTTTTATGGGGCATGTACTAAAGAGACTACTGGAGCAGGGGTTGTATTGATTTCACCATCTAAAGAAACTACACATTTGTCTTTCAATCTTGATTTCCAAGTCACAAATAACATTGCAGAATATGAGGCTTTGCTCTTAGGTTTGAAGGTTGCAAAATAAATGAAGATGAAGAGGCTGCAAGTATATGGAGATGCTGATTTAATCATTCAACAGGTAAATAAGTCTTTCCAAGCCAAGCATGTGAGGCGGAAATCTTATAGAGATTAGGTGATAAATGTGATTGTTGCGTTCACTGAATTCAAGATCTCATATATTCCTAGGGCCATGAATCAATTGGCTGATTCATTGGTTGTTTCAGCTAGTACTTTCATACCTCCTTTGCCCCCAAGCTTGATTTATAAAATTCATGTAAAGTATAGGCCTTCCTTACTTGATAATGTTAAATTCTGGAAAGTATTTGAATATGATGCAGAGCTAAGAAGATTTATAGGAGTGATGGAGGAGTTTTCAGATTTACAAATTGATCAAGACAATGAGCATGATGAAGAAGCTCAAAGGCCTAAATTTAGAAATAAAATTGGAGCCCATGAAATTGTGCAACTCTCTACCAATCGTATCCCCAAAGGTTTGGTCCCTTTAGAGAGAATTTTTGATCATAATGGCATTGCCATTAAAATAGAAAAGAAAGAGGAAGATTCTGATGTGTTTCAGTTTAATGTATCAAATGAAAAAATCCCTAAGTATGTTAATCTAGCTTCTCATTTGACTGATAAACAAAAATCTGAATATGGTGAGTTATTAAAGGAATTTTATAATATATTTGCATGGCATTATAGTGATTTGAAAACATACAATACAGAGATTATTCAACATAAAATTACTTTGAACAGAGACACAAAACCTTTCAGATAGAAACTTAGATCATTCAGTCCAATGTTGTTGCCTATTATGGAGAAGGAAATCAAAAAAATGTTGGATGCCAAGATCATCATCCCTCTTAGATACTCTGAATGGATTGCCAACCTTGTTCCTGTTAGAAAGAAAAATGGTGAGATTAGACTCTTTGTAGACTTCAAGAATCTAAAGAAATGCTCTAAAAAATATAATTACCCATTGCCTAAGATGGAACATATTTTGCAGAAAGTTTCTGGAGCTAGTGTCATTTCATTCATTGATGGTTTCTCTGGGTATAACCAAATTTAAGTCCATCTAGATGATAGGGAAAAAACATCATTTACTACACCATGGGGTACATTTATGTACGAAAAAATGCCATTTGGATTGATGAATGCAGGAGCAACATTCCAGAGGGAATTGAATATTGTATTTGTGGGGGAAAGAGACAGATTTGTCTTGATTTATCTTGATGATATCACAATTTTTTCATACAGCCATGAAGATCACTTGAAGCATCTAAGAAAGACTTTCTTGAAATGTAGAAAATTTGGTATTTCTTTAAATCCCAAGAAATCCCATTTTGCACTCAGAGAAGGCAAATTGCTTGGGCATATTGTTTTTGCAGATGGAGTGAATATCGATCTAGCAAGAGTAGAGGCAATTTTGAAATTGTCTCTCCCAAGATCCAAGAAAGATATCCAATATTTCCTTGGAACCATAAATTTCATTAGGAGGTTTATTGCAAATTTTGCCGAGCTTACCAAACATATCACATGCATGTTGAGAAAAGATTCTGAAGTAAAGTGGACAAAAGAAGCCATAAATTCTTTTGAATCTATCAAAAAAGCTATTATGACAGCCCCTGTCTTAATTAGCCCAAATTTTGATAAAGATTTTTATATTTTCTCATTTGCCTCTAATGATACAATTGCAACAATGTTGTTACAGAAGAATGAAGATGGGCACGAGCAACAAGTAGCATTTTACAACAAAGTTTTGAGGGATGTTGAAATTAATTATGACCCAATTGGAAAACATGCCTATGCACTAATCAAATCACTCAAAGCATTCAGGATCTATATACTACATCCCAAGGTAATAACATATGTACCCTCAAGTTTTGTGAAAGATGTCCTTTTTCAGCCTGGCATTGATGGTAAGAGGAGCAAGTGGATAGATAAAATGATTGAATTTGATATAGAGATCAAGCCAATAAGACTTATCAGAGGCCAAGGACTTTCCAAACTTCTTGCACAAGAAAATTGTAAAATGCTAGAGATAAATTTTGTTGGGGTAAATGCAGAAAGTGACCAACATCAAATTTCAACAGAGAAACTCAACTATGATTTGCATGTATCCTCTCACTTAGCAGATTGTGAATGGTACAATCATATAATTTATTTTTTGAAGAATTTGACAGCTCCACCAGACATGAGCAAGACACAAGTGAGAGCTTTGAAGCTTAAGGCCATCAAATTTTGCATAAATGACAAGAGTTTGTTCTGGAAAGATCCATCAGGGGTACTCTTGAGATGCATTAACAAGGTAGAATCAGTTCAAACAATGAAAGAATTTCATATCAGTGAATGTGGAGGACACCATTACTGGAAAACCACAACTCATAAAATTTTGAGAGCTGGCTACTATTGGCCTTGTTTATTTTCCAATGTATGTGCATTTATCAAATCATGTGATAAATGCCATAGGTTTTCAGGTAAGCAGTAGTTGAAATCTCTTCCCCTTAAACCTGTTATGGTTACAAGTCCTTTCCAACAATGGGGGTTAGATTTCATTGGAGAAATACATCCACCTTCTAGCAATCAACACAAATGGATTGTTGTTGCTACTAATTAAGTCATAGGTGGCCCATTCAATGGGCATTTTCTCAAACTCTATTTTTATTGAGGCTTTCTCAAACCTTACTCTATTGTAAATATTTAGTTTCAGTTTTTCTTTTTCGATCTGTGTGTCAAAATAACTCCATGCCCAATGGAATACTGAGTCAAATCAGTTTTGAGTCTTAGGTGATAGGAAAGGCTACATAGTCAATAAGGTTCTTGAAACCTCACAGGGAGGCTTTCATCCCCAGAAGGAGCCATATGTTATCTCCTTAAATAACACAGTCAATTTTGTTAATTTAGGTGATAGGAAGTCATTAAAAAATGCAGTTCTAAAATTTTTCAAGGTTCATTTTTGAGAACCTTATGTTTGTAATAAAGTTTTGAAAAAGTCGGATTTGATTTTTATTTTAAAAATTTAAAAACATATGTTTCGGTGGATAAGTACTTCTCCATAAGCGCTTCTAAGCCACTGAAAGCCCTAGATTTTGACAGCATAAAACCAAAATTCGGGGCTATTTTAGCCACCGAAAGAGCAGGAGCTTGGAAACAGTCAACACATCCTTTCGTGCGCCAGAACCATCGGTTTGATGTGTTGTGATTGCAATTAACAGCTGAAAATACAGAAGGAAAGTCGTTTGAAGACTTGGATCTCATCCCGGTGTGATACATCAAATCTTTTTAGAATTTTGTTTCATTAAAGCACATGGTTGTGTACATTCCCATCATTCAAGTTTACCGATCATGATGACTTCCAATATTTCAAGTTCCTTGTAATCAGGGTCTTTTTCTTTGTGCATATCTCATGTTTTTTGTTTCTGTTGCAGCTAAGCCGAAGCTCCCTAATTTTGTGTTGTGCATTCTCCCTCCAAGCCCGAATTTCTAATTGCAGGTGTACAGGAGCATTCCAGCAGATGAAGAAAGGAGGACCAACTACGAGGAAGGAACTTGATGATATTTGTTACCTAGAATCACACCCAGATGTGTATCAACTCTTCAAGGACGCAGGTTGCTACAAATTTTGTGAAAAATTACAGAGCTCTCACCAACAGGTGCAGAAGCTTTTGCTCTGACTTTTGATGGAAGAAAAGTAGTCATTGGCCAAGATGAATTCCAAGTGGATGAAGCCCTCATAACTAAAGTGACAAAGTTTCCAAGGACTGGAGAAAACTGGTTCTAAACCATTGTCACAAAGGATGTTGAATTTAGGTCATACTTGAAACCAGAACACAAATGTTTGGTATGGAAGAAAGACATTCCTATGTCTTTTCTTGAAGAGAAATGGAAACATTTATTGAAGGCCATCCTTGTTTATATAACTTGTGAAGGTAGATACAATAGGGTGATGATCTATCATTTTAAACTCATGAACCATTTCACTGGTAGGAGCCCACTCAATCTGCCTTATTACCTCCACAAAACCTTAACTAAGATGGCTCATTAGGTCAAAGCTAAGCCAAGCAAGGTTGCAGGTAGGTTATCCCATCATGGTTTGATTAAACTCTTGGTTTGTGAGTTGTTGCAAAGAAGGAGCAAGGAATGGAATTACTTCTTATTCTGGAACAATTTTCAGACTGAAGTACAACCAGAGGAAAATAAGAGTCCTTCAAAAAAGTATTCTACTCCTAGAAGTGGAAAGAGGAAGAGGAAAGCCATCTCTCCAGTTCCAGTTGATCAACTCTCTCCATCTTCTAAACCTAAAAAAAGTAAGAAGAAACTGGATTTTATCAAGGCGGTAGAGAAGGCAGGAGAGCCTCTAGTGGACAAGAAGATCCTAAATCTCCCCTATACAGACTCTGAGGATGAAGAGCACCAGGTTGAAGCAGAGAAAGGAGCAATCCCAACAGAAGATCCAGTTACAACAAGGTATGAAGATCCAATTACAACAGTGTATGAAGATCCAGTTAAGGCAGTGTATGAAGATACAGTTACAACAAGGTATGTATATACATTCACAACAAGGTATGAAGATATTCCATCACCTACACCCAAGAAGGAACATGAGCTGAAAATTGCAGAGGCTTCATCTAGCAGCAAAAGAAAGCAGAGAAAATCAAAGAAGATCAAGAAACTTAAAGAGAAAATAAAATAATAGTAAGTGCTAGAAAGGGTAATTAAAACCAAGTATGAAATTCTATCAAATAATTTTGTAGAAACCAGTGCAACCCTAGAAAGATTGGCACATGAAAGTGTAAAGGAAAAGAAAAAGAAGAAGAAGATTGTAAAAGACTACAACAGTCTCTAGAGAGTATCTATGCATTTGAAGAAAAAGGTCAGGTCATTAAGGTTGCAAGCTATGTCTTCAAGACCTCAGCCTCAACCACCTGTTTATCTTGAAACCCTAGCAGATACAACCATCCATTTGAATGATCCAAAGGCAGCCAAAAATCCTACAACCATTCCAAAACTTGATCAAGATGCAAAGGTTTTAGAAGATCAGCCCTAAGGTGTTCCAAAGCTAATACAAAAGGTATTTTGCATTTTTGTTTAAAACATAACTTTCAATGGCTTAGGAGAACATTTCAACTGTTCATTAGCCACTGAAAGCAGAGTTTTCGGTAGCTAACTAGCCCAGATTTTGTCTATTTTAGCCACCAAAAGCACTAACAGGGAACAGAGGTATTGTTTTTGCACAGATCCAAGTTTTTCTTATCCAAATGCCTCAGGAATGGTTCCAAATGATAGATAATAATTAAGTTCATCATTATCAATATCCTGTTTTGATTTTGGAGATGCCTAGCAAGGTGGAAAGGTTAATTTGGTTACCTATTTTCTGGGCAAAAAACTATCTTGTTGCCAGCAGGTCGAAATTTCGATTTGTCCCATATCTTATGAAGACCCATCAACCTTGGAAGGTTTACTACACCTGTCGAAGATCTTGAAATACATGAACATCACTTGAGATAAGGAGTTGACCTATTTTATAGGATCTTTGCCTATTTTCTTGTGTCAGTTATTGATTTTCTATTTTTGGTAAATTTGATCCAGTATTCTAGGATCTGAATATCTGATGTAAAGGATATAAAGCCACAAACTTTGGATGAACCAAGGGTTCGACTTTGAGTTCTAAACTATACTTCTATTGTGATAAAACACTTTCTTTAATATATTCATCCTGCAATCTTCTTTCATTGTTATTTCCAAACTTTCTTTTCATCTCTGTTCTATGCCTATGAGTTGAAATTGTTTCTTTGTCTCTGTTTAATGTCCTATGGTAACTATCATCTTACCTTTGATTATTAATCAAGGATCATAAGCATTCACTGCTAGTTTATTGACCCATCATATATATATTTTTATGTATGTTCTGGTTAATTGATTAGTTTCTTATCCATTTGATTCACAACCTCTCTGATAATAGCTCTTGAAGGCCTTGTACTATTTGAATACACCTATACTGTATTGAGGATACAATCCAATGAGTTAGATATTCATCTTGATCCAACCCCACACCCATTATTCAATGAATCATTACAAGAATAGTTAAGTTACTAGGAATATCTGAGATACAACCTAGGAGAGTTTCCCGGAGTGATAACAAATTGGTGTCGTTGTCGGATAAAGAGATTGAAGCTAAAATTTTCTGGGAGACGATACAGAGATGATCCTTGATTATAGATGAGGATTAGACATTACATTGGTTGTAATCATCTATCTGGCGACTCCATGCATTCATCCCGGGTCCACGAAAAATCAGTACCAGGGCGAATCCACAAGAATCACCTGTCACACCAGTGCCCAACCGAGAACTGATTCTCAGAAGAGGAAGATCATTTCAAGGTCATAATTCAAAACAAGGTAGTAAAAGTAACCCTCTTTCTCATTCTATGGAATCAAAAGTCGAAAAAATTGATTCTTCTTCCTCTAATATTATCAGTGAAAAATCAACTGTAACAACTGCAGAAAGATCATTTGTTGAAAATATTTCTGTAGAGCAACAAATTGTTTCTTATCAAGAGGAAAATGTCATTGTAGAAGAAGTGATAGGCTCTAATTTGGTTGAAGAATCATCTAAGTCTTTGTAAATAAATCATAGCTCCTCATCCCTTGAATCCTTCCACTCACAACAGGAAGAAGACAACATAAATATTCACACTAACCTTCTTGCTGTAGAACATATTCTACAGGAACTGTCTGCTAAAGGTGAAGAAAAATTGGCTGAACAACTTGCAATTTTCTATATAGCTTCATATCAAAATTCTTTCCCATTAGAAAGTTCACCCACTTTTCAATTAAATCCCCCCAGTGTTGAAAAATCTGAGAAAATCCTATCATCTCTCTCACCAATAGTCATTACGGCTGCACCTCCTTCATTGACCAAAATGCAACGAATTCTAGCTGCTAGATATGCACATCTTGTGTTGCCAAATCAACCTGTAGCTATGCCCACTAGTGACTACTAGAAGTATATGCCAAAATTTATCAGAGAAGGAGATGTAACTGCAGAAGAACATATATAAGCCTTCTATAGCTATGCTGAGAACCTAAACATAGAAGATGCTAATGTCTGGACTAGAGTCTTTGTTCAGAGCTTGGATGGTCATGCTAGGAAGTGGTTCAAGGAACTTCCTCCTGGTTCTGCACCCGAAATAGAAGAGTTGGATGATGTCTTTTTAAAACAATGGGGAGATAGGAGAGATTTCTTGTACTATATCATAGAATTTGGAAACCTTAAGAAAGAAAATGGTGAATCCATGTCTGATTTCACCAAGAGATTCAACAGAATGTATAGTAAAATACCTGCAAAAATCAAACCTACAGAGACTTCTGCACAAATCACTTATGCCAACTCATTTGATTCTGAATTTTGTTTGCTACTGAGAGAGAAGGTCTGCTACACTTTCCTTGATGCAAGATGCCGCCCTTGAAGTTGAGTCAAATATCTTAGCTGCTCATAAGTTAAAGGGAAATGTTGATAGAAAAAGGCAAAAGGAAGAAGCCTCTTCCTCATCATTTCAAAATCCCAAGATAGACAAATTGGCTAAGATGCTAGAGTCATTAACCTCAGAAATTCCCAATTTAAAAATTGAAAATAAGCAGCCTGCCAAGGGAAAAGGCTCCTATGAATACCCTCAAAGAAATCGAAATTAGAATCCTAATACTTTCAGGAGGAATAACCAACAAACACAGATTTTGAGAAGAGAGAGAAATCGCACATAAGAACAGAAGGTAAGAGCCTCTCTCCAAATACTGTGATGGATGAAGATGAAGATGATTTTCAAGAAGAAGAAGAAGATAATATTCACTGTGTTGGAGATGATGTAGGGAAATCTTATTTGACATAGCATGATTATGAAGAGGCATTAATGACTGAATAGATAAATGAAATTGATGCTGATAATGGTGTATTTCAAACCGATGATGGGAACAAATACAATCTAAGATCTAAGTCTAATACTGCCAAGCAGAGTACACCAACTCCTCCTTCCAAGAAAATAGTTGTCCCTGCCAAGCCACAAACTCAAAAATATCAGGTTCTTGATGACCAACCAATTGCTTTGAAAACCCCTTCAAAGGAAAATGCACCAGCTCCTCCTCCCAAGAAGAATGCTACCCCTGCCAAGCAACAAATTCAAAAAGAGTAGATTTCTTTAAAATCCCCTTCAACTCAGGTAAAAATTTCTGATAAAACTTCTTATTCTTTCAATTTTGAAGCTGAAATATAGAAGATCAAAATCCCCATCCCTTTGGTTGAGTTAATGAAGAATGAATTATTCAAGAAAGATATCCTCAAGACTATTGATCCCAAATCCATATCTCCCTCTACTAATATTCTCAATATATATGATGACAAGCCCACCAATGTCTTAGGTCAAATGATAGAGGATAGAGATGAAAGCTGTCCACCTTTTTATATCTCTCTGAACATTCATGATAAAACATTGCATAACTACCTGCTAGACTCTGGAGCCTCTCACAATCTAATGCCAAAGGCAGTTATGGATGAGCTTGGATTAGACATTACTAAAACTTACCATGATCAACTCTCTCCATCTTCTAAACCTAAAAAAACTAAGAATAATCTAAATTTTAGCAAGGAGGTAGAGAAGGTAGAAGAGCCTCCAGCGGACAAGAAGATCCTAAATCTCCCCTATATAGACTCTAAGGATGAAGAGCACCAGGTTGAAGTAGAGCAAGGAGAAATCCCAGTAGAAGATCCAATTACAAAAGGGTATGAATATCCAGTTACAACAGTGTATGAAGATACAATTACAACAAGGTATGTAGATCCATTCACAGCAAGGTATGAAGATCTTCCATCACCTACACCCAAGGAGGAACATGAGCTGAAAATTGCAGAGGCTTCATCTAGCAGCAAAAGAAAGCATAGCAAATCAAAGAATATCAAGAAACTTAAAGAGAAAATAAAACAACATGAAGTGATAGAAAGGGTGATTAAAACCAGGTATGAAATTCTATCAAAGAATTTTGCAGAAACCAGTGCAGCCCTAGAAAGATTGGCACATGAAAGTGTAAAGGAAAAGAAAAAGAAGAAGAAGATTGTAAAAGACTACAATAGTCTATGGAGAGTATCTATGAATTTGAAGAATAAGGTCAGGTCATTAAGGTTGTAACCTATGTATTCAAGACCTCAGCCTCAACCACCTGTTTATCTTGAAACCCTAGCAGATGCAACCATCCATTTGAATGATCCAGAGGAAGCCAAAAATCCTACAACCATTCCAAAACTTGATCAAGATGCAAAGGTTTCAGAAGATCATCCCTAAGGTGTTCCAAATCTAAGACAAAAGGTATTTTGCATTTTTGTTTAAAATAGAACTTTCATTGTCTTAGGCGAACATTTCAACTGTTCATTAGCCATTGAAAGCAGAGTTTTCGGTAGCTAACTAGCCCAGATTTTGTCTATTTTAGCCACCAAAAGCACTGACAGGGTAGAGAGGTATTGTTTTTGCACAGATCCAAGTTTTTCTTATCCAAATGCCTCAGGAATGGTTCCAAAAGATAGATAATAATTAAGGTAATCATTATCAATATCTTGTTTTGATTTTGGAGATGCCTAGCAAGGTGGAAAGGCTAATTTGGTTACCTATTTTCTGGGAAAAAAACTGTCTTGTTGCTAGCAGGTAGAAATTTCGATTTGTCCCATATCTTATGAAGACCCATCAGCCTTGGAAGGCTTACTACACCTGTTGAATATCTTGAAAGACATGAAGATCACTTGAGATAAGGAGTTGACCTATTTTATAGGATCTCTGCTTATTTTCTTGTGTCAGTTATTGATTTTCTATTTTTGGTAAATTCAATCCAGTATTCTACAATCTAAATATCTGATGTAAAGGCTATTAAGCCAAAATTTTTTGATGAACCAAGGGTTCGACTTTGATTTCTAAACTATACTGCTATTGTGATAAGACACTTTCTTTAATATATTCATCCTACAAGCTTCCTTCATTGTTATTGTTAGACTTTCTTTTCATCTCTGTTCTATGCCTATGAGTTGAAAATATTTCTTTGTCTCTGTTTAATGTCCTATGGTAACTATCATATTACCTTTGATTATTAAGCAAGGATCATAAGAAATCACTTCTAGTTTATTGACCCATCATATATATATTTTTATGTATGTTTTGGTTAATTGATTAGTTTCTTATCCATTTGATTCACAACCTATCTGATAATAGCTCTTGAAGGCCTTGTACTGCTTGAATATACCTAGACTATCTTGAGGATACAATCCAATGAGTTAGATATTAATCTTGATCCAACCCCACACCCATTATTGAGTGAATCATTACAAGAACAATTAATTTACCAGGCATCTCTGAGATACAACCTAGGAGAGTTTCCTATGGTGATAACAAATTGGCGTCGTTGCCGGGGAAAGAGATTGAAGCTCAGCTTTCCTGGGAGACGACACAGAGATGATCCTTGATGATAGACAAGGATTAGACATTACATTTGTTGTAATCATCTATCTGGCAACTCCACACATTCATCCTAGCTCCAAAGAAAATCAGTACCAAGGCGAATCCACAAGAATCACCTGTCACACCAGTGCCCAACCCAGAACTAATTCTCAGAAAAGGAAGATCATTTCAAGGTCAAACTTCAAAACGAGGTCTTAAAAGTAACCCTCTTTCTCATTCTAAGGAATCAAAAGCCAAAAAAACTGATTCTTCTTCCTCTAAGATTATCATTGAAATATCAACTATAACAACTGCAGAAAGATCATTTGTTGAAAATATTTATGTAGAGCAACAAATTGTTTCTTATCAAGAGGAAAATGTCATTGCAGAAGAAGTGGTTCAAGGAACTTCCTGCTGGTTCTGTAGTCGGAATAGATGAGTTGGATGATGTCTTTTTAAAACACTGGGGAAATAGGAGAGATTTCTTGTACTATATCACAAAATTTGGAAACCTTAAGAAAGAAAATGGTGAATCTATGTCTGATTTCACCAAGAGATTCAATAGAATGTATAGTAAAATGTCTAGAAAAGTTAAATGTCTCGGGATGATCAAAGACTTGGCAGTGACTTTAACTCAAGCACCTATGAAAACTATGTTCATGGATATAGTTGTAGCAGACATACCACCCAAATTTGGATGTTTGTTATCATGATCATGGATGAAGAGGTTAGGAAAAACTCTTCAAATGGACCTTTCATATGCTACTATCCTTATTTTTGGAGGAGGAAACAAGAGACTATACAAAGAGTCACAAATTGCCTACATTATCAGTGATGAACAAAATCCAACCAACCATCCTATTTACTCAGTTGACACAGGTATGGGATCTTATATATTACAGTTTGATGATTCACCGTCGGATTCATTGTTGCTTAAATAACCTAGTGTTCAACCCACAGAGGTAGGAGAAGATGATCTATGGAGTATTATTTTTGATGGGGCATGTACTAAAGAGACTGCTGGAGCAGGGGTTGTATTGATTTCACCATCTAAAGAAACTACACATTTGTCTTTCAAGCTTGATTTCCAAGTCTCAAATAACATTGTGGAATACGAGGCTTTGCTCTTAGGTTTGAAGGTTGCAAAAGAAATGAAGATCAAGATGCTGTAAGTATATGAAGATGTTGATTTAATCATTCAATAGGTAAATAAGTCTTTCCAAGCCAATCATGTGAGGCTGAAAGCTTATAGAGATGAGGTGCTAAATGTGATTGTTGTGTTCACTGAATTCAAGATCTCATATTTTCCTAGGGCCATGAATTAGTTGGCCGATTCATTGGTTGTTTCAGCTAATACTTTCATACCTCCTTTGCCCCCAAGGTTGAATTATGAAATTTAGGTAAAGTATAGGCCGTCCTTACTTGATAATGTTAAATTCTGGAAAGTATTCGAAGATGATGTAGAGCTAAGCATATTTCTAGGAGTCATGGAGGAGTTTTCAGATTTACAAATTGATCAAGACAATGAGCATGATGAAGAAGCTCAAAGGCCTAAATTCAGAAATAAAATTGGAGCCCATGAAATTGTGCATCTCTCTACCAACCGTATCCCCAAAGGTTTGGTCCCTTTAGAGAGACTTTTTGATCATAATGACATTTCCATTAAACTAGAAAAGAAAGAGGAAGATTCTGATGTGTTTCAGTTTAATGTAGCAGATGAAAAAAGCCCTAAGCATGTTAATCCAGCTTCTCATTTGACTGATAAACAAAAATTTGAATATGGCGAGTTATTAAAGGAATTTTCTGATATATTTTCATGGCAGTATAGTGATTTGAAAACATACAATACAAAGATTATTCAACATAAAATTCCTTTGAACAAAGACACAAAACCTTTAAGACAGAAACTCAGATCATTCAATCCAATGTTGTTGCCTATTATGGAGAAGGAAATCAAAAAAATGTTGGATGCCAAGATCATCATCCCTCTTAGATACTCTGAATGGATTGCCAACCTTGTTCCTGTTAGAAAGAAAAATGGTGATATTAGACTCTGTGTAGACTTCAGGAATCTAAACAAATGCTCTAAAAAAGATAACTACCCATTGCTTAAGATGGAACATATTCTGCAAAAAGTTTCTGGAGCTAGTGTCATGTCATTCATTGATGGTTTCTCTGGGTATAACCAAATTGAAGTCCATCCATATGATAGGGAAAAAACATCATTTTCTACACCATGGAGTACATTTATGTATGAAAAAATTCCATTTGGATTGATGAATGCAGGAGCAACATTCCAAAGGGCAATGAATATTGCATTCATGGGGAAAAAGACAGATTTGTTTTGATTTATCTTGATGATATCACAGTTTTTTCATACAACCATGAAGATCACTTGCAACATCTAAGAAAGACTTTCTTGAAATGTAGAAAATATGGTATTTCTTTAAATCCCAATAAATCCCATTTTTCACTCAGAAAGGCAAGTTGCTTAGGCATATTGTTTCTGCAGATGGAGTGAAGATCAATCCAGCAAGAGTAGAGGCAATTCCAAAATTGTCTCTCCCAAGATCCAAGAAAGATATCCAATCTTTCCTTGGAACCATAAATTTCATCAGGAAGTTTATTGCAAATTTTGCTAAGCTTACCAAATATATCACATGCATGTTGAGAAAATATTTTGAAGTAAAGTGGACAAAATAAACCATACATTCTTTTGAATCTTGTCTTAATTAGCCTGAATTTTGATAAATATTTTTATATTTTCTCATTTGCCTCTAATGATACAATTGCAGCAGTGTTGTTACAGAAGAATGAAGTTGGGTAATGGGATATTTATTCACAAGTTATTGTTTAATTCATGGTTGAGGAATAACATGGGAGATTCCAAGGATCAACAAGTGATAAGACCCTATAAGTAACCCTTCAAGGAGACTGAAAATTGGTTAGCAGATGTACAAGCCTTATGAAGAAAAATCATTTTGAGAAAAGAAAGAAATGAAAATTCAAATTTTCAAAGAAAAAATAAATCTATTTAAAACAAACTCAAATCAAAGCAAAATATTAAAAATTATTCTAAAAATTCAAAGCTCAAATCAATAAATAACTGCAAAGTAAGACTAGTTAAATGAAGAATACTATGTACACGCTAACCACCTTGAGGCAACTAACATAAATATCTCTTCAAAATTTGGCCATTGACAAGGAGAAGTTCCACCTCCCCCTCCATGTTCTACAGTTTATAAGTGTCAAGGCCAAGATTTTCAGCCACCTGAAACGGGCCAAGCCACAAGTGTTGAAACTTTGTGTGTTTTCCTTTAGGTTCGTTTAGTTTTTCCCACTTCTAAACAAGGTCTCCTACCTCAAATATTTTGTATGTTCCTGAATGTTTTTCCAACCATATTTTCACCATCCACTAATGAACAACATACTTTTTCTTGGATTTTTCCCCTTTTTCTTCATATTTGGATAGTTGGTCATTTCCACCCCCTTGTAGCTTAGGTAATTTGGAGGGAGGGTAAGAAAACATTAGGAGGTCAGATGGATTTTTTTTCCATATACCAGAAAGAGTGGAGAGGTTCCTAAAGAAACTTTGGGTTTAACTCTATCATCCCAGAGAGAAGTCAGTAATGCACTGTGTCAATTCCTTTCATGATGAACTACAATTATCCTTGAAATCATAATCAAGTTATTTTTAGTGGATTTAAGAGGCTGAGAGAAGAATAAGAGTCGAGGAAATTAGAAGATGAAGGTAGAGTGAATGTTGATGCTAAAGGAAAAGCATATTTTAATAAAGGAGCTTTTGAACTAATTTTTGCAATTGCTTGTGATGATACTGACACATCTTCTCGTCCATCAATAACTAGTGGGAAATTTCCAATAAGTGTGGATATGGGACATCCAAGTGAGTAGAGGAGTCAGTTGTTAGTTTGGAATCATTGTATTTTAACAAAAGGTAAAGAAAAGTCGTTAGGAAAACACATGAGCTAAAGAAGACTGACGTGGAATCTGATAGTGTGATCACTATGGAAGCAGTGGTATGGGATGACATAGTAAAAGACATTATAGAAATAGACTCAATAATGAATACTTTTGTAGAGGATAACTGTAACACCCTATTTCCCCCAGTCTGTAAATATAACTATATTGGCCTGAGAACTATGGAAAAATCAAAGGTGTGAATGTTTGATTTGATGGACCTTTGTATAAAAGGTCGATGAATGTAAATTATGTTATGAACATGTGTTGCATGACTGCTGGGAAGGGGATGTGCTAAAAGAGACCACAATGGCTAATGAAAAGGTGGTGGAAGGGACCCGGAACAGTTGCATTTACTTCCATCGAACTAGTACCATATTGGTTTTTACTTGCTCAAAACCAAAACAACTCTCTCACCCAGGAATGAATTTCCATCATGATGGTAGGTGGGGAGGCTCCTCAAGATTCAATGAGGGGATGAAGTGGACCTCCCATCCATAAAGCTCTAAGACCTGACCACGGATGGGAAAATTTGTGCCACACGCAATCTTGCAGAGGAATGCAAGAAAGGAAACATGGGGGGGGGGAGTGGGAAGAGAGAGGCGATGAAGATTGCAAAGCAGAACCTAAGCTCTCAAATCAGATGGATTTCTGAACACAGGAGAAGGAGAGTAACCTTCATCCTCGTCTATCTTTTTCAGTATAGGGAGAAGGAAAGTAACCTTCATCTCTAACTTTCATTGAGCTGGAAGTAAGAGATTGAATCTCGGAGCACCATGGTCTAAGCTCAAGGGTGGCCAGTGATAAATCCATTTGGAGTGACTGAGCCTATGGTTGGGTGGAAACGAGCACCCCTCTCAGCATTCGCATCACGCCTGGCAATTTTGATAAGTGTTTTATGCCTTGTACTTTGAATTGAATATCATGGATACATGCTCATGTTTATACGCCCATAAATGGTTTCTATATGCTATGATTTCCTGGTGTTTCATATTGGAAATAATGAATGCATATGTATACTTATATGCCATAGTTGTTTCCTGTATAAAATGAGTAAGTTCGGAACATGAGTCTGTTCCACTAAGAATCGTCCCATCTGCCTGATTCTCGTGATGTTCTGGTTTAATTCCTCGAAAGCACCTTCCCCAGGGAATTGCATCATGTCTCAAAGTTGGAGTAAGATCCTTGGTATGGCTACTGCTATGAAAAACCCATGAGTTTACCTTGCCCTGGTGTCATAGCTCCTAACTCACTGATTTAGGAAGGCACTTCATTCAGGTCAGTAGCCTAGGGGATTTGAAACATACCATATCCCTTATCCAGAAACCTGACTAAGAGTAGGGATAATTTCCCCAAAAATCATTTGAAGGTTCAGGTGACTTGGGTTTGAGAACCCTATGTAAGAAGGAGATAGTTTTTGAAGGTTTCGAAGCCGTGGAAGCTCGAAGCTCTGAGAGGTTGAATTTAGTTGCATGAGTTCAGAAAGGATAGCGAGTCAAATTATCGAAAGGGAGTATCCTTTCATTTGGTAGACGAATGGACGATATCCTTTCGGAAGTATCCCAGGTCTGTCAGGACCAATGGATCTAGAGGAGGAGAGTAGGCGTTAACGCCTCAACCCCTTTAGTCTTTGCAAGGAGTGATGGGATCAAGACCGTAGATCCCAGGATCCCTCAAGAGCTACCTTGGCCATCGACCTCAACCCTTGTATAAGAGGGAGAGTGGACTCATCAAAGTCCTGAAAGTCCCGAAGAAATCGGAACCATCCATCGACAGAGGAAACGTGGTGAAGGATCAACATTTCGCTGACTCGTTACTGAAGGAAGTCAAAGGGTAGATATTTTTGAACTCGTGATATGGGAAGTTGTGATTTGATCTGAGCCGTCGGATCGAGGAGAGATCTGGATCGTTGATTGTCCAGGGAGATGAAACACGAAATCACAACGCGCTTGAAAGATTGGACCATAGTCACAACAAAGGGCCACATCAGTGAAGGAGAACCGAGGGACTAGCACACTCTAGGCTCCTATCGAGATTTTGGGAGTCGAGAGGGTCAGAGCGACTTACATGTAGAAGCCCCAAAGTCACGAAATGTGACACGCCGTTTTGGTTATGCCCGTGGTCATGGGAATGGTCATGTGAGAGGAGGGAGATAACGGTCGTTAGGCCCCTTTCGAAACTCAGAAGTTGGGGAGTTAGGGGTGGCTCATACATCGAATTCCCGACATGCAAAGTCTCTAAACACTTTCGTGTAGG
>SNQJ01S0096927.1:0-11849 GCA_010110895.2 Picea sitchensis
GAAAGTGTTCTTGATAATGAGTTTGATTTTCCATCATCATAATATCATCATGACATCATCACAATGACCAAATTTGTGGATAACAGACAGAGGTCAAAATGTCAAAGAAAAGGAATGTTTATTTGCAGAAACCCTCAGCAAGAAATAAGACCCAAGCCAATAATCCTCAGTCAAATAATGTGCTCACAGTGGATGATGTCGATCTCATCATCACAGTCATAGAAGACGCCTCAGAGGATATCCTGCAGAGACATGAAGCAAAGTAAGAAACACTATATGAAAGAATAAAGAAGGAGCTCAAGGACATACAACAAGATATCCATTCGAGCCACACAGTACCTACTGGGCCTTTTTCAATGGATCAGCTCACCCAATTACGAAGATTAGCAGATGCAATAGAGGCTTGACTTCATCGAGTCCAAGAAGAAAAGGAGCAGGCTACAGAAGTTGTGAAGAAAGAAAAGGAGGATGTATTAGGACAACTTCGAGTTGTATAGCAAGAGAAAGATGAAATTAGGGCGATGTTCGAGGAGGACAAAGAGAGTAGACCAGCTGCTCCCAGAGTAGACTGTGGTCAAAGAGGAAGTCACTAAATCACTTCACTCTGTGTCAGGCTTGGCATAGGAGGAACCATAGTCAACTGAGATGCAAGTGGGGAAGCTTACCGAAGCCATTCAACAACTTCAAGAAAGAGTAATGGAGCTATAAATCCAAGCAGTGTCGAGCACTCTACAAGAAGTGCACAATCAGAGGCAAGAAATCGCCAAAAGCGCAGTAGAAAGAATTAGGGCACTTGCCTCAGAGTGTAAGAAACTAAGTGATTGAAGTGTGCATACCTATGAGCACCTTACAAAATATCTAGAGTTGAAGAAACTGGAAGAACAACTCCAAGAGGTGAAGCATCAGGCATCCACCGTGCAAGCGCAAATGAAGTTGCTTACTGCATTTGAGAAAATGAAGCGATCACAGGAGAAACACGTAGTCCAGCAACAGGTTACTATCGTCCAAAGAAAATTCATGGAGGTGAGACAGAGACTCCAACTGGTGCAATATGAAGGCTGCATGTTTTTTGAAGATATTGAAGGCTAAGGCTCGTAGCTAGAACAAGTGGTTACGACAGTGGAACAACATCTGGAAGGAACTGTTACAGAACAAGTCATCTAGGAGTTCATCGAGCAGGCGGCTCTGGAGAAGCAGCAAGTCGAGGAAACTTGAGCTAAGATCAAGGCATTTGAAGCACCATTGCCCAGATATGAGTGACTCGGGACGAGTCACAGGTGAGTGTTGGGGTCCTATTGGCCCTTGACCAAGTTTTGACGAAACATTGGTCGTATTTGACCACTTTTGGGACTTCGACTGGCTGGTCAAAGATGGAGTGCCTAGGCAAAGCGAAGATCACAGGATATCACTTGTTTTGTGGACCCAACAAGGGGTTCATTAGGGTTTTTGTATTAGGGTTTTGGGATGTTGGCCCATGGGTTTACCCATGATTAGGCCTTGTTGTAATTATATAAATAAGTAGTATCTAAGCAATGTAGACGACGATTGGATTAGTGCTTGACTACTAGTAGAAGTGGCTATGTGAAAATAATATGTTTGTCTTAGTGCAAGAGATTGTAAGTTGATTTGTGCAATCTGATTGTGTAAAGTAATGCTTTGTGCGATTAGACTATGTAGGAGTTGGCTCCGTGCCTTTACCTGATTTTGAGGAAGGTGGAAATAGTGCATAGTGTGCAAATCACCCGTCCACAGAGGAATTAGGCTCTATGGGTTTGTGCACAGGAGAATATGACTGTAAGAATATTGGAGACTAATAAAGAAGAAGAAGAAGAAGTTGGTGGATGCAGTCCCACATTGGGGTGAACCACATATATCATATGTCTTTATATGCTTTGTGTGATGTTGCTTATGTGATTATTTTCTTGGTGTTGTTGATGTTATGTATATTGAATGCATCTGATGTTGTAGCTTAGTGCTTAATGATGTGAATGAATGTTGGATATGAGCTAATGTTGTGTGCTAAGTGATGGGAAGTACTCGATCTATATTGCTACTGCATTGATCTGTAATAAGGGTTTAATCTGTGATGTGCATGAGAATCATAACCTAATGCATATTGTTGACTAAGTTCTCTGTTAAGTATTGTAATCACAGATCTGTGTCTCAGCTTGGTTGTAGACACCTGAGTCCTACAACCCCCCTTGCCTCTACCTCAGGTGAGAATTCATCTGCTTCGCAAGTCTTTCCGAAAGGGCCGGTAGTTAGGGTTTTGTTGGTGCATTGTTGAAGTGTTGAACCCTGGTGTTGTGAGTGGGAAATCCCTCTACGGACTAGAACTTAGGGTTTTATCATGCATGCAAAAAAGACCTAAAGATTCCTACTTTCTATCGTCATCCCGGACCTAATCCCCATTATTCTTAAGCAAATACGTAGTTAAGAAGAACGAGTGATCATACCTTATTTCGGGCGTTTGATATCGATCCTTCTTAACGCTTGGTCACTCTTTGACTGCAACTCTCCTCCCAAGGTTGACCTACATTCACACAATACAAGCAAAGAAATCTACATGCATTTGATCTATAGATTAATGGGTTAGAGATTTAATCAACATGTATGTAATAAACCATGAAAACCTCATATGGTGGGATGGGAAAAGTACTTCTTTATTATTAACTTCACTAAAGCATCTTACAATGATGAAGTCAGCCATTGCTCCACAAACCTGGTCCTGGGATCCTCTTCAATTGTCCTCCAAATTCTTTGCTCTATACTTCTCTTTGCACAAGGATGGCTAAAGGTTGGGACAAAGGGAATGCTTAATCAGGTATATTTTCTTTACTATGATTCTCCTCTTCCAAATGGGACCCCTAACCCTTCTTTTATAGGCTAGAAGAAGCTAGGTATTTGGTCAAATTTCCAGCCATGCATGGCCGAAAGGTTTAGTTAACTTACCCAAAGCTATGTGTTCCGTCTGTAACTTTCCTTTTTTCATGCTTTTGTAGGTACATGCGGGTTGTCTTGGGTCAACTAGCATGTACACGTGTGCAGTAATGTAGCAGGGTGCATGGGCCTTTGTAAAAGGGGTTTTTAAGAAGAGTTGTTTAGCAGTGTTTTGGAAAAGAAGGAATCTAAGATGGCCTAATGCCAAGTAAGCATGTCTAGTGAAAATTAGGGTTATAACAGATGCCCCCTAATGTGTGAGGTTATAAGAGCATCTGATGGCTGAAATACATTAACAATATTCATCGATGTGCCGAACAAGTGAGCCCAGGGACCAGAAATTAGGATGTGCCATCTACAAAATAATAATTGTCTCACCGAGGCGGGCATACCCATGCTCGGGATAAAATAAAATCATGGCTACCAATCAAATAAACTGTAGATCCATGTCATATAACTATATAAAGTGTATCCGTGAGCAATACACAACAGAGCTACATATCGAAATCAAAAAGATATACGTGTAGAGTATCCATCTTCTTAGAAGTTGATAAGGCCTGATGGCTGGAGATGAGGTGTTCAGATCTCAAGCAACAACTTCAAAATCTTCAAAACTTGGGTAGAAGTGTAATATGAATGTATGACTTCACTACCCAGTGGTATTCGATGACTCGTCGGTCATGGACTAGAGAATCTTGATGATCAGACTGAAGGCTTCATTGATTTTGAACAAAGACTTGATTGGACATTCAGGACGGTCGGGAATGAGGGAAAGAGACAAACTACAGAGGGGTCAACTCAGGCTTAGAAAGAACTTCCCTTGGACAATAGCACAACAAATGATGAGTCTTAGGTAGCATGGCATTAACATAAGTTTATGAGGCAGGAGGCAATGCAAACTCTCCATATGTTTGGAAGAATAACCAAATAGAGGAGGACACAACTCTATGTAGCGAGAACAACTTCCTAAGGTCGTATTAAATCCAAAAATTTGACGAACAAATAGACAAATGTGCTTTATCCAAGGGCAACTCATTATGCTGCCAATAAAGAAAAAACTTTTCCCTTCCTCTTTTTGGGGTATATTTGATTTTTTTGTCTTTTTCAATAATTTTGGAAAAAGAATAAAAGAATGTTACGTTACAAATGAGGAACGAGTGTTTCAAACATACAAGTTCAAGGCATAGGGACAATACCGATGTTCAAAGTAAGGACACTCAGTAAAAATCCTCCCGAGGCCAAAGGTGTCAAGACGCAAAGGCAAAGTGCTACAGAGCTTGCGTATAAGGCATGCTTTAGATGGTTCAATTGAGAGCAACATGGAGCTGACATTAGGCCAAAGATGCGAGTATGCAAATGCGATTAATAAAACACACAATGGTAACGTCCTTCGATGTGAGTTTAACGAGCCCAAAGAAGGTAAGCTCAGTGGTTTTTCATATTTAGAGAGTCTGAAAAAATGTAAAAGGAGACTCCACTGGGGTACCTTTTTCGAAGGTAGTCTAGTCAGTTCAAAAAAGGGGTAAACTAGCACCGAAAATATGTCTATTCAAAACCATTTTAACGAGTGTGATAAAGACAAGATCACTCTACCATTTTTTCATTTTTAAGGAGTCTGAAAAAATCTTAACTATGGTCTCTGTCAGGAATGTTCTTCTGGACCATTTTAACGAGTGTGAAAGAATAAGGTCACTCGACAATATTTTCAATTTTAGGGAGTCTGAAAAGAGCTTAACTATGGACTCCGTGGGGGTTCCTTTTTCATACATTTAGTCCCTCAAGCCCAAAAAATGGTTAAAATTATACCTGAGGGTACTCTTCTAGAGAACTGAAGTTCCTTAGATTATACCTTTGTTCGTATAGTTAACCATCCAGACTGAAAAAGGGGTAAACTACCGCCAGATAGACGTGACTTCAAATTTCATTTTAATGAGCATGAAAGGCCACAAGATCGCTCGGTAATATTTTCATATTTAGAGGTTCTGAAAAGGGATTAAAAGAAGACCTGTTATGTTTTTTGGGAGTCCTGAGGGTGAGGTCAAGAGTGAAAAGGAATCATGCAAATGAGGCTCAAACTCATAATCAGGAAAAACAAAAAGGACTCCCAAGCCTACATTCATTAGTGAAAACATGGACACCATAACGGAACCAGGATCTACCTAGGGAATCCATGTTTTGGTAAGCTCTACCACCAAATCGCGACACTTCTAAAGAAGCAATGATGGTTCTGTGTCACAACCTAATGGGAGCGATCCTATGGCATAGGGATAAAGACAACGAGAGACAAAAGTTGGGGTGGAATCCTAACCTATATGCTCAAGTTGATCATCTGAGGTTTTTCCCACGGACTGTCAAAAGTGACCCAAAACTCCAAAAAAAATGTCCTGATAACTGATCATAACCTTCTAAAGCAACTCCTGAATCACTCTAAATGGTTTTCAATTTAAATAAAATGATAAGGGGGGGGAAAAAAATGACAAAATGGGGCCAAAAAGTCTATAAATAGAAGCTGGCAGCTCATTATCACCATGGTTGATTTGGAAATTGACTCTGGAGCAAAACACCCCATTTGATAAAAGTGGTTATTCCGGGATCTACAGTGGACAAAATGACCATCCATTTGGACCAAGTAAGTATAGACTCTCTCCTCTTGCAATTTAAATCTTTATTTACTCTTTTAATTTCAAGTTTTGGGGGGGCGTCAAACTTCAAAAGGTCGGCCCTAGGTCCACGTGGGATGTCTTATGATAGGTCGCGTGTACACTCGGGCAGAGGAAAAACTGCACGTGTGTGTAGGAGACTGTCATCATTACAGCCCGCGTGGACCTTTTATTTGATGATTTTTTTTTTTAAATAAAGGGTTAACCCTCCTGAACTTGGTGTTTTACAGGATGTATGTTCACTGGAGGGAAAGAGAGCACGACGAGATTAGTGAGTTGGTCAGAGAAGACCCCAATGTTGTTGTTGCCTTAATGCAATGTGGGCTGCTCAAGTTCTTCCTATGTCCTTTTATGCAGGAACAACCTAGGCTACTGAATGACTTGGTTGATTATTGGCATCCCGACGCAAAGGCCTTTATGTTAGAGGGGCAGTCACTGGTGCCTACTATAGAGGACATATATTTTTTGAATGGCCTCTCTAGGAGAGGGGAACCAGTCAATTTTCGTACATTTCCTTCGGGGCCTCATAACATATCGGAATTGATAGGACTTTATTGTGAGGCTGGTACCGACCAATCGAGCTCATAGGTGCCCATAAGCAAGATCACAGACTTATCACTACAAGCAATTGTGTTACTTATTGGGCGGATGACTGGTTCTGCAGCTCTACATTAGGTGTCCCGTGCACAGATGAACTATGCAGTTCATTGCTTAAATGCACAGATATTTGACTGGAGCACTACACTTCTAGATTGTATGAAGAGGTAGCTGACAGATTGTCAGTTGCAGATGCAGAGGAACTTTGGGTTCGAGATGTTTCTATTCTCTTTCTTCTTTGAAAGAGTTCTGAGTTTCAGTCCTCGAGTGGTGGTACGAGGACATCAGGCCTCTCTTCTTGCAGTTTGAAGATGGGCAGTGTTACTTCCATGACAGGGTGGTGGAAGGACCAATGATTCCTTTGATGACGATTTCTTTGCTTGGTTGTTGTGACAAATCCCAGTCATAGAGGATTACCCTTATGCTGGGATTGATTTCTCAAGATATCCTGAGATACTGGTACCTCCTGGCGAGGAGCGAGGAGAGATGGGTAAGTTTGCATCGGTTTTTTTTTTGTGAAACATATGTAATTTTTATGTTTTTTTTTTATACCAGAGTATCTGACATATATGCATCATTTATGTGCATATGTGGGACCAGTGTGACCTGTAGATTATATGAGTAATAGGCATCATCCTTGGCTAGGGGACGCACCTGTCACCGCAGGGGGACTAGTAGCAGTAGGAGAGCTTCCAGCCGGTGAGGCTGAGAGGGTTTTGAGACGAGTCAAGTGAAACTTTACCTCGCTCACCCGCACAGTCCCTATGGAAGAGATTGAGGATCTACCACCATCTATGAAGTCTCATGTAGTGGGGGCAACATGGATGTGGATCTGACTGTTTCAGCATTTGGAAAACGTTGTGGATCATTACAACAAGGCCCACAGGCCCTGACCTTAGTTAGTATAGACTTTTCACGTGCCGAGAGCACTACTTGTATATATTTTTTGAGGGCATAAGCCCCATGATGCATTACTGGTCATACTTTTGAGGCGCTTGCGTCCACCTATGTACTCTGATGATTATGATATTATATATTGATTTTTATGCCTTTTTGTGTCTTATGGATCATATTTGCCTTTAAAAATGTATTGACATGTTTATGTGTATGTCTTTTTATATGTGTGCGAGATGCCAGTCTAAAATTTGATTAGCTAGAGTATTTGTAATTTGGTTTAATATCCTAGGAACATGAAAATATGTAATATAATCAAAGCTCTGTTCTAAGAGACGTACCCTAAGGAATCGTCGGTGTAAATTTGGATCATGAACATGGTAGACTCTATTTAACTGAGACACAATGAGATGAGCATCTAAATAGACCCAAAGATGAGAGATACCAAATGACATGGCGTCACAAAGCAACTCAATAACTGCATTGTACTCGACGACATTGTTTGTGGTGTCACCTAAGCATATACCTCAGGAAGATAATAACTGGCCTCGAGGTGTAAACATTACCCAAGCTGTAGAGGAAATCCTCTGAGTGTGTCGGCTAGCACTGTCTGCATACCCAATGAACACTTCTGATTCACTTGACATCTGCCAAAATGATGAAAGATAACATAAAAAATGACACATCCATAATACTAAAAGAAACTAGAAATTAATAGTACCAAGACTATACATATGTTACAAAAAGTTACCCATGGTGGCCTACCTATGAGTAATATTTCTTGAGGTAGAGCCCATTTCTAGGCTCCGCCAAAGCATTTCCCTCAAATTCAACCAGACAATAAGCGCCCTTTTTTAGAACCTCTTTTATGATGAAAGGTATGAACCACATGGGTTTTAATTTTCCTGCCCCCAGGGGGTCCTTATCTTGGTCATAGACCAGAACAAGGTCGCCTTTAGAGAAAATCCGAGGATGAATAGACTGATCATACTGACACTTGACTTTATGTTTGTGAGCCTCGTTGGCTAGGGATGCATCACGACGCTACTCATTGAGCCACTCAAGGTATAATAACCATTCTTCAAGTGGAGAAGTGTCTGGCAATAACTGTACTACTAACTTTAGGGACTGGATCTGACATTCTATAGGCAAGACTTCTTCCAGCCTGTAAACGAGTTGAAAAGGTGAGAAACCAGTTGCAGTCTTAACAAACGTTCGGTAAGCCCATAATGTCAAGTATAACATCAACTGCCAATTTGACTTGGCTGAGTTGATCGTTCGTTGTAGGATGGTCTTAAGAGATTTATTTACATATTCCACCTAACCATTTGCTTGGGGGTAGTAGGGTGAAGAATGTTCTTTCCACAACCCAAGATTTGATGTTAACTTGGTCATCATCTGGTTCTGAAAGTGACTACCATGGTCAGTGACAATCTCTCTCGGGACATCGAACCTTGCTATTATCTAGTTGAATAAAAAGAGAGCCGCAGTCTCTCCATCATCTTTAAATGTTGGCATAGATTTGACCCACTTCGTGAAGTAGTCTATGGATAAAATGATATAATGGTGCCCCCTTGTTGAAGGAGGGTTGCATGTAGTGTAATCAATCCCCCACTTGGTGAAGGGACCAACTGTGATGACAGGAAACACGGGAGAGGGATGTGCACTCACCTTCCGAGAAAAGATATGACACAAGTGGCACTTCTTGACCGATTCGATACAATCTTTGATTAGTGTTGGCCAGAAGTAACCTGCTCATAAAATCTTTTGGGTTGTTTCCAACCTAGAAAAATGACCACCACATGCTCCGGTATGGCAATCGTTAAGCATGATAACTGCTTTTTCGTGAGTGAGACATCGGAGCAAGATGCAGTCTACACCTCTTCGATACAACGTATCATCGAGTATGAGATAATTCTTGGCCTGATGGCGTATATGGCGACGCTCATCATGAGAAGCAGAGGTGGGGCACTTCAAATTATAGAGATAGATAAGTATATTTTCGTACCAGGGATCTGAAGATGTGATAAAAAAAACATCTCCTCTGATAGGCGACTCTTCGGGCACAACATCACCTGACTCAACCGAAAGTTCCGAAATAAGTTCTATGAAGACCAGTGACTTTTTGGATTTTTCTGAAACGAAATCTAAGTCAAATTCCTAGAGGACGACTATCCATCTACTAATATTTCCGCCTATTACCTGTCGTGTCAACATGTACTGAAACGGATTCACAACAACAATGATAGTGGTATTGCAAAACATAACATAATGATAGATCCGTTGAACAGCATGGACTGCTACCAACGCAAGTTTTTTGATATGAGAATAATTGAGTTTCGATCCAACTAGGCCTTGACTCAGGTAATAGATCACATATTCTGAGAACAAATCATTTTCCTGAACTAAGACCATGCCGATGGTTGACTCTATTGTAGCCAGTTATAATAAGAAATCTTTGTTGTAGTTAGGTGGTCGAAGCAGAGGGGCAGTTGTGAGGGCATGTTTTAATGCTTCGAATGAGCATTGAGCAGCATCATCCCAATAAAAAGGAACGTCTTTCTTCAGTAAGCGCATAAATCTCTTTGTGATCCAGGCATAGTTAGCGATGAAATGCCTTAAAAAATTCGCCTTTCCCTGTAGACTCTGAAGTTGAAAGATTGTGCGTGGGGGAGAAAACTGGATTGTTTCCTCAACCTTGAGAGGATCGACCATGATCCCTGTTGTTGACACTATGAAACCTAAAAAACATCCTGATGTTACGCAAAAGTTGCACTTGTTTAGATTCAAGTGAATCTGGAAGTAGCGACATCACTCAAAGATAAGTCAGAGGTGTGTGGGATGATCCATTCTCTTGCAAGATCGAGATGCTAAATCATCTAAATAGGCCTCGACTATATGCTTGAGATCATGGAAAGCAAAATACATGGCCCACTGAAAGGTCGCTCTAGAATTTTTTAGACCAAAGGGCATCTTACGATACGCGAATGTACCCCATGGACAAATGAATGTCGTTTTGTGCTGGTCTTCGTGTTTGATTTGTATTTGATTATATCCCAAAAAGTCATCCATGGAAGAGAAGGCCTTGCAACCTACACATTCATCAATTATCTGGTTGATGAACGGTGTGGGAAAATTATCTTTTGGATAGGCCTTGTTCAAATCATAGAAGTCCTTACATACACGAATCATGCCCTGTTTATTATTGACTGGTACAGGATTTGACACCCATTGGGTCAAATGGATAGGATAGATAAAACCATCTTTTAGCAGTTTCTCAACTTCAACCTTAATGGCTGCTGCTTTCCTAGGATTAACTGGATGAAGCTTTTGTTGAACAGGCTTGGCATTTGGATAAGTTTTGATTTCATGTGCGCCTATTTTTGGATTGATGCCTGGCATTTCCTTGTAAGACTAGGCAAAAATGTCATGGAATTCTTTAAATAGATATGTGTATATTTTAATCTCTCCGGGGGAACAGTCAACTCCGACGAAAACATTCTCCATGATGCCATGGGTTCTGGAGATATTGGTCAATATGGTTTTAGCGATAGTTTCCATATTACCCTCGACATAAACCTCATGTGTAGCTAAGGGATTAATAGGACAATAACTATCTCCAGTCATATTCAAGGTGAATTCTCCGGCCTCAATTCTGCTTAACTCTGGGAGGAAGTATGATCTGTGATGGAGATCATCCCAGGGTTTTTCCGGACTAGTCATTGCTTCAATTACTGCTTCATCAGAGGGCAAGACTGAGTCTAACGAATCAGTGTTAGTGAGAGAACCTTGAGCCCAAATAGGCTCTAGAGTCGGATCTCACTCTTGTGCAGGAGTTGTATCTGTTTCAGCTGAAGCTTGCTAGACTAAAGAGTACACTACTTCAGCTGAAAACAAGGGAATGGACATGCCCGGGTGCCTTGTCCCTTCCATCGTGGCCGATGGGGAAGGAAGTATCCACAAGTCGTTGAATTAAGTCGTGTGCAATGACAAAACTTGGAAAATCTCAACCTTATGGTGGTCAGATATGAACTTGACATCACCTTGAGGGGGGAGGTAATCGAAGGTACCCATCAAATGTGAGCACAAACCAACCCCTACGTTGACTATGCCTGGTTGGGGATTATCAATCATCAGGACCGTGGATACCCCCAATGAAGGGTTAGGTCTGGAGAAAGACAATTGATCAATGGTCACAATCCAGTCCTCGTGTGGAAACAACAAGAATCAGAACGTTGTGGCAACCACTGTTTGCATGGCGTAAGTCCAACTCCTTCCTAACTTGAGATTGTAGTCGAGGGACACGTCGACTACTTCTACCTCAACGCACACGGTCTTCCCTCCTAACTTCACGGGGAAAGAGGTAATGATACCATGTGGTTGGAACGAACGATTGTCGAAAGCAGTGAGAAGAGTAGGTGACGGAGACAAAACGGACTGGCCAATGGCCTTCCAACATTCCCACGACATAACACATGTCGAGGCACTCTCATCAACCACCGTGTGGAAAATATTCTGAGTAAAAGTTTTTGTGGGGTGAGCCACTACTATCTGAAACGCTACATGGTAAGGTAGACGAGGTTTTAAGTCGATTGTATCCAACATGATGGTACCCGAATTACAAGTCTCGGTAGATCCTAAAGCGACTAACAAATCTTTCCTCTGGGAAGGGAAGCTTTGGAGGACCTCCAAAGTGGACATCACACAAGGGGTTTGAGACAAATCCTCCACCACAGAATAGTTCTGGGTGGCCCTTGC
>SNQJ01S0096927.1:15506-31501 GCA_010110895.2 Picea sitchensis
AAAAGGAAAAATATCAACAAGTAAAAACCAAGAAAACTTCTGGCCTAAGCACAGATCGCAAAGAGTCACTTTAAAAATTACACACAAGAAAATTAAAATTGGACTCTCACACTTGTCTAAAAACCCTACAAAAGAAAATTTTGAGGAAAACTTCGTAATGAAAAAGAAATCTATTGTTGTGATCAAACCTAAGTTACTGACCACTATGATAGAGACCCAAAAACTTGAGAGGTATAACTCTTGTCAAAGGCAAGGATGACTGCCTCACCTTCAACAAAATTTTTCTCCATAAGCACACTGTTGATAGTTCAACAACAAGCGTGTGCACATGAGTTGTGTAAAGTCAGAGTGTGTGTACATGTGTGCTGCCCTTATACATGCCGTGTGTATGTATGAAACTATAAGACAAATGAAAGGCCAAGCAATCCAGCCCAGGCAGATACCACTGGTACTAAGAACCAGGATCTCTTGAAGACTCAGACACTTACTTTAATAGAAAAAAGAAAACAATTCAAGGAAAACTTAATAGAACAAACCAATCTGAGGTGAAACCTAATCTATAGACTGCAAACAACAAAGACTAGAAAGAGTTCCAGAAAAGTCCTGAGAAGGACTATTTCTGACAGGGGAGAGGATGACTGCCTCTCTAAAAAAATTTTTTTGCAATCATACACGCCACTGACACTTCCTCAGCTAGCGTGTACACACGGGATGTGAGAATGTAGGGTGAGGTTATACACGTGCAGACCTTATATAGGCCACGTGTACCTCTGTGGGTCTTAGAAAAGAAAACAAATGAAGTCAAGCAAAGAAACAAAGATAACTGGTATGGAATACTAGAATCTCTATTATCTCATACTTTTGCAGAAACTTTAAAAACAAGGAATGAAACCAGTTTTTAAAAATACCCAAAAAATATTCCCAGAAACCCTAGAGACCCCAGTATGGTCGCCAATTATGTTGTGAGTGGGAAATCCCTCTATGGACTATCACTTAGGGTTTTATCATGCATGAAGAAAAGACCTAAATATTCCTACTTTCTATTTTCATCTCGAACCTAATCCCCATTATTCTTAAGCAAATACGTAGTTAAGAAGATCAAGTGAGCAGACCTTATTTCGGGCATTTGATATCAATCCTTCTTTATGCTTGGTCACTCTTTGACTGCATCTCTCCTCCCAAGGCTGACCTGCATTTGCACAAGACAAACAAAGAACACCCCATGCATTTGATCTACAGATTAATGGGTTAGAGATTTAATCAACATGTATGCAATAAACCATGAAAACCTCATATGGTGGGATGGTAAAAGCACTTCTTTATTATTAACTTCACTAAAGAAACTTACAATGATGAAGCCGGCCACTTCTCCATGAACCTGGTCTTGGGATCCTCTTCAACTGTCCTCCAACTTCTTTTCTCTATACTTCTCTTTGCACAAGGATGGCTAAAGGTTGGGACAAAGGGAATGCTCAATCGGGTATAGTTTCTTTACTATGATTCTCCTCTTCCAAATGGGACCCCTAACCCTTCTTTTATAAGCTAGAAGAAGCTAGGTATTTGGTCAAATTTCTGGCCATGCATGGTCGAAAGGTTTAGTTAACTTACCCAAAGTTGCGTGTTCCATAAACAACTTTCCTTTTTTCGTGCTTTTGTAGGTACACACGGGCTGTCTTGGGTCAGCTAGCGTGTACACGCATGCAATAATGTAGTAGGGTGCGTGGGCCTTTATAAAAGGGGTTTTTAAGAATATTTGTTCAATGATGTTTTAGCAAAGAAGGAATCTGACATGGCCTGATGCCAGGTAAGCACGTTTGGTGAAAATTAGGGTTATAACACCTGGGTCTTCCCTCTGTTCCAACAAGCACCATTCCAATGGTGGTTTCAGAAGTAGTGAGATATAATAGGAAGTATCGATTATAGTTGGGAGGTTTCTATAAAGGAGTGGATGTGAGCATGCATTTTAAACTATCAAAGGAGTGTTGAGATTGCTCATCCCAAATAAATGAAATACCTTTATTAAGTAAATGCATGAAATCTTTTGTAATTTCCTTATAGTTTGCAATAAAGTGTCATAAAAAGTTTTCTTTCCCCTACACAGTTTGAAGTTTGGCTATAGAACAAGGTGGAGTAAAGTTGGTAATTTCCTCAAATTTCAAGGGATCAACTCTAATCCTAAACATGGACATGATGGAACCTATAAGGCGACTAGATTCCACAACAAAAATGAATTTGTGTGGGTTTAAACAAATTTAGTAATGTTGACAACGTATAAAATCTTTCCTCGAGTGATCTAGATTATCTTTATGCCTCCTGGATTTTGCGGGAAGGTCGTCTAGATACAGTTGTACCATATGTTTAATTTCATGGAAGGCATAGGACATGGCTCGATGGAATGTTGCACCAACGTTTTTAAGGCCGAAAGGTAACTTTCGATATGCAAAAGTTCCCCAAGGGAAAATGAAATTTGTTTTGTGTTGGTATTCCAGAATGATTTCAATTTGATTATAGCCACAAAAGCCATCCATAAATGAAAAGACTTGGCATCCAACCCAATCATTGATAATTTTTTTGATGAAAGAGGTGAGGTGATTGTCCTTATGACAATCCTTGTTTAAATCCCTATAATCAACACATACATGAATAATGCCCTATTTTTTTAGTAATGGGTACATTGTTCGATACCCATTAAATCAAGGGTATTAGGTATATAAATCCATCATTCATTAGATTTTGAACTTTCGCCTTGATTGTCACAACTTTCCTAGGTTGGAATGGTCAGAGTCATTGTCAAATGGGACGCACTCCAAGGTAAGTCTTAATTTTATGTACAACAATTCGGGGGTCTATTCCATACATTTCTTCATAGGACCAGGAAAATATACCACATAATTCTTTGAATAGGGAAATGTAGCATTCAATTTCTTGAGTGGAAAAATGTTGGCTTTAATATTTTATCTACTCTGATATTACTTTAATATCATACATTGATGCATGTTCAGATATAACAAGCTTCCAACAAAATACCTCTAAAACTATCACCCCCCTGGTAAACCAAAAGGAAGCGCAGTACACAGGGTGCACTGTGTAGACTCACCCAAGATAGTTCTATGGGTGGTTGAAATACTCAGACTCTTGCATCCTGGGAATACATGGAGATCTATGGTTGTCCCTTGTGATCTTCATTTATTTAGTCTACTATATTAATTAATTAGTCACTCTTTCTCATGCATGTGAAATATCAGATCTAACTAGTTCCTTCATTCATTTATCTAGCATTTAATCATTAACAATAATGGATATGCATAAAATTCAATCACAAAACAAAATTTTTACCATGGTTCACCCCCCCTGTTCTATGTCCACAAATATTTGGCTCTCAATATATTTTATTACGTCTCGGAAATAAATCGCGCCACACACGTTTACAGTCTTGAATATTACAATCTCAGTGGGCTTCCCGATCCCTGTGAGGATGACTAGATCGCACCAGGCTCCTCAACCTATGATCTAACCCTCAGGATCGAGTTGTTCAACTCTTATCTAGCTCATCGTCTTAAAAAATGTTGTAGTTCTAGCATTCCTTACTCTTCTCTCCTTCTGTTGTCTCCCCCTTCCTCTTTATCTAGACCTCCTAGGTACTACTTATATATATTATTGGCTTATCAACCATTACAATATCTTGAAAAAAGCCTAACCCTAATGTAGTTAGGTCTCCGTTGCATGTGCGCCTCGCATGCTTCCCTTGCTCATCCTTCTTTTCCTTCCAGTTGTCTTTTCTTCCACTTCGTGCTTTTCTCTCCAAAAATTCCCTTTTCCCCAAAATGGTTCTGCGCCCAACAGGCCCCAAACACTGACATCGTGGCTCGTCCCAAGCCACCTATGCTTTGTGAACTTCTTCAACAACTCCTGCTAGAGCGTGGAAATTTTATGCAAGTTCCCTTCCTTTTATTTGAACCTACACGACCTTTTCTTTGAGTGCATCTAACACTTGCACTGTGAGATCCTCCCAACTGATTTCTATGCACTCTTCCTGTGTTTGCACCATTTTCTTCTTTTCCTCCCCTACCAGTGCAATGACCTTCACATCTAGCTCTTGGAGAGGTTCCATTTGAACTTGTCGATCCTTATTTTTCATCTGTGCAACTATTAGCTCTTCTTGCAGCTTCTTCATGTATTGTATTCCTTTAAGGCGCTCGATGATATTCATTATTTTTTTCCTCTGCTTGAGGTCCTGTATGGCTATGCTTATATTTTCCTCTTCCTGGTGCTTGTTCTATACATGTTCATCTTCTTCTAGAATTATCCATAGTTGCGCCAACCTATCAAAAAATTCCACAGTTGCATTGACTTGTCGTTCAATTTCCTCCATTTTTCCTACAACTTCTTGCCTCCTTTGTTCCTTCATCTCCTGGGGGAGTTATAGGAATGAGTTGTTCCCAGATATTTTCTATATCCTACTGGTATTGATAAATTGTTTGCACGATATGATCAATATTATGTGCTATGGTGGGCTCTGCTATTTGTGTGTTATTTGTGATTCTGTCATAGGCTGCAACCACTCCTTGATCGAGCCTAACTTTGCGATATTTCTCATCTTTGGTCTTGATCTTGACCTGCTCAAGAACCAATTCGAACTCTTCTTTGCTATCCTTATTATGCTGCAACTATGTTGCTTCTGTTCATGCACATGACTGCACCTCCTGCATGACACTGAATTGGAGTTTGTACAATGCCCTGGTTGGTATACGCTCCATTACCAACTGTATCTATGCCATATCTTTCAGGGGTGTCTAAGATACAATCTCATCCATGCGCAACATGTTGGGTGTAATGTGGAAGGTAGGGCTTGCCTGCGCTATGGTCTTGATCGTTTCATGCTCTCTAGGTGTAGCCCTGGCTTCTGCTTCTAATGTTGTGTGGAATGGCCATATTCCCCTATCTATCCTTTGTGTTCCTTTGATATGCTATAGGACCTACCTTATGTCAACCATCTTGTCTAGAATGTAGCCTATTTGGTGTTGGGCATATTCAAACTCCTCAGTTGCATGGTCCTGGACTCTTTCAGCCATGAGGTCAACGTCGTCCTCAGCGATTGTATATTATGGTGGTTGCTTGTGCGCCTTGGCCATTTTTCATGCACCCCCAGTGTGTATGATCAAACTCTTGGTATGGCCTTGTTCCCATGGGGTGGCAGTCGATGGGGTTCCTTGTGTTGTCATAGCCCCTTTTTCTCATCTTTTGGTTCTTGGGTAGTGTCCTTTTGTCCGACTTGGGTACCTTTCTTTAGCGCACACCCCTTTTTTTGCTGCATTGGATTCTAACTTGGATTTGGATTTTTAGGTGTCCCTTTATCCTCGACATGTGTCTGAACTTTCCCTGCATTGACATCCATACCTATAGGAATCTCTTGAGTCAGGAATAGAATTTTCCAGTCATCTTGCCAATCACTTATTTCCATATCTACGTCTTCTTCCTTGACATAGTATCTAAGTTGCAGCTATTCCTTCTCAAAATTTCTTGACATAGTATCTAAGGATCCATACGGTGTGCCTGGTTTCTTTGAATTTCATGATGTCTCGGTATTGCGCCACCATTTATGGAGTAATTCTCCAAGTTTTGGAAATACTCTCTTGGAGCTCATTATAGTATCGCGTGAACGTGCTTGCATTGGTACTTTTGATTTTGGGGACCGATGTTCTCCCCAATGATGTGTACCATGTTGTGTGGAAATGACTGGTCTTCTCTAAAAAATACATATACTAGGGCTCCTTCCAGTCGATCAAGGAAACCAAGATAAGTAGCCAAGAGTAATGAAAATTTGTTCCTAGGTCCTATGTGTCTTTGTAGTCGTCCAGGAATAGGTTTAGTAAGTACGGGTCCTAGTTGAGCATAGTGCCCTCCAAGCACTGTGTTGCAACTGTGACAACCCTGACAGGGACTTCCTCCTTGTGACACTTCTTGAGTAGTTTTCACACCATGAGTTTGGTGGCTAGCCTTGTTGTTACATCATTGATGCACTTGATGATGATTTTGTGCAACCCTCTCTCTGTGCCATATGTATTTTTCATCTCCTATGCCAGTTCCTTCTCCTTCGTCTTGTCATTGAGGTACTATGTGGGATTCTCTCCCCAAGATGGAAGACTTGTGATGAAAGAAATGAGCTCCACATATATGGAGATAGGCTCTTCCAACCATAGCTAACCACCGTGGGTGACTACCATCAACTTCTTGAAGAAGTTGATTACGTCTCGGAACCTTCCAAAATGTGGAATATCTAGCAGGTTTATTATTATGGTGTTGTCCAATACGACTTCCCATTGTTTCGGTTATAAAATTGGATCATCGAAGGGGCATGTACCTATGTTGTCAAGGTAGAACTGTCTTGCAAATTCTGGGAACTTGTCTATGTCAGCCAAGTCATGGTCCAAGTATCGCAGTCTTTCCACACATCATAGAATATTAGGCATGGCCTGCACCCCTTTAGGAATGCTCAGTAGGAATATGGTTTTTGTAGCCTGTATGCACAATGATCTTGCCATGGGTTATTTTTCCTTTAATTGTGGTGGTTGACTTGAGGTTCCAACCTCCATTATTCTCTCATCGGCATAAGATTTTGGCTGGATGGTTACATCTTCTACTAACCCCTCCTGCTATTGTGTAGGCTCTGATCTATGTGACTGTATTGGTGAGACAACTTTTGTGTGTCTTAGGGCTATTCCATTTACCCTCTGGTCTCCTTCATTGTTCATAGGTCATGGAAGATTACCTGCATCCTCAGCCTGTTGGCCCTGTCCAGTTTCTTGTATGTCAATGTCCATGCCAACCGCTATTGTTGGTTGGGTTTCCTCCACCACGGGTGTGGGGCTCACTGGTTCCACATGGGTTGAGGGAATTTCGTCCAATTTGATGAATTTTTCGGCCCGTGTAGGTTCAGTTTCAGTTCCCTATGTATGTTGTGGTGCTCTATGGTGGTTTTGAAGTTTCTTGTTGGCCTGGCTCGATGCACCAAACTTGGGTGGTGCCATAGTAATTAATGGTGACTTCTGTCTAACTGGTTCGCCCTATATCTATTGCTAAATAGATCTCCTCTCTGTATTCTCTATCTCTCTGTGATTTCACAATTTCAAAATTAGCTTTATGTTACCCACGTTCCTTCCTTATATAGAAAGTGTTGTGAAGCTTCTTGGAGAAGCTAACCGAGATGTGATTTAAATGAAATGATGCTTCCTATGTATGGGACATTCAATTTATCTGAAGCCGACAGTTGGCGCAATTAATGTAAAGGTTCTTTGAGAGTACTTGACATTCAATTTGATAGATGTTGCCATCTGGCTCCTTTTTGCTGTAACCGCCAGTTTTCAAATTTTTGTCTTTTTCTTACTGTTGGTCCTTTTTTGGGCACCCTGGGATTTTTGAGTGCATGACATATGTGTGCTATCTCACATTTTCTTGGTGCGCAGAGTGTTGGTCTTATCCTATGCATGAACGTTTCTCTTTTGGTCCTGCTAAATACCCTCTCTTTACTGCGCAGTAAATTTCTAAGTGCTAGGAGGTCGACTGTCCCTATAGAGTTTCATTCGAATGACATTGATCATTCCTCTAAACTCTATAACTCCTAAATATTTCAACTGTAAAACTCCTCCATCTGTGACAATCTTTACTTCATATGGTCCCAACCAATGTATTCTGAATTTTCCTTGGTGCTGAAGAAATCTATTGTCATACACCAGGACTAGGTCTCCCTCCTTGAAAATCTTCCTTTTAATATGTCTGTCATGCCAAGATTTGTCCCTTTCTTTCTGTACCTCTTGGTGAAATCCTGCTAGGATCCTATCGTCTTCCATCTCCATTAGCTAACTTAGTCATTCTTTGATTGTGCCTTGTTCTGTCATGTTGGTTATTGCTGCTAGGTGTAGACTAGGTACCAAAACTTCTAATGGAACCACTACTTCTTGTCCATATACCAACCTGAATGGTGTCTTCCCTGTCAAAGTTTTGCATGTAGTCCTGTATGTCCATAGTACTTCTAGTATATTCAGGTCCCAGTCGTCCATGTTGACATTGCAGATCTTTGTCAGTGCATTATCTAGGATCTTATTAAAGGATTTAACTGTTCCATTTTCTTAAGGGTGATATGGTGTACTCTTTTGATGATAGACTTCAAATTCCTCAGTCATAACCTTAATAGTATTGTTAATGAAGTGAGTGCCCATGTCACTCATCAAAATCCTTGGACATCCAAACCTAGTGATCACTTGCTCAAACATGAAGTGTATTGTTGTCTCTGTGCTACAGTCCTTGACTTTTGTTGCTTCTTTCCATCGTGTTAAGTATTCTATCGCAGTAATTATATACCTTGATCCTAACCTCTTTGTTGGTGGGTTAATTGGTCCTACAAAATCTATTTCCCATTTGTCAAATACTTGCAAGTTTACTTGTGGTGTTAGGGGCATATCATCCTTTATATTAGGTTTACCAACCCTTTGAAATACATCACATCTCTGGCAGTAGTCCTTTACATCTCTATGGGTGATCAACCACCATAGTCTTGCACGCATTACCTTTTGTGTGGTAGCTTTGCCTACATAATTTTCTCCTGCTATTCCCTCATGGGCCTCTGCTAAAATTCTAGGCTTTCATGTTCTAGTACACATCTTCTAAAAATGATGTTTGCACCCATCTTATATAAGTGTCCTGCAACCAATTGATATTCTGCATCTTGGACTACCAAATTTTTCTTCTTTGCAGTGTTGAATTCTTGTGGCACGGTCCCTGTACTCAAGTATTGAATGATGTTAGAAAAATATTCTTCAGCTACTTGTATTGAAAATAACTGTGCATTGGGAAAGTTGTCCTTTGAGTTCATAGTTTCCTCTCCATTAGTGATCCTTTATAGGTGATTAGGTCTTGCATTCAACTTCCATGGTTTGACTATCACTTCAAAGTCAAATTCCTAGAACAACAGTAACCATCTACAAATTCTCCCCCCCAACATTGGCTTGTTGAATAGGTATTTAAGTGCTAAATGATCTATAAACATCTTGAAATTTGTTCCTAGTAAGTAATGTTTGAACTTCTGGAGTGCATAAACCATAGTTTTGACTTATCTTTCTATGGTATTGTAATTCTCCTCTGACTCTGACAGTTTTCTGTTAGCAAATGTTATAGGATGGTCCAATTCCCTTATTCCCAGTTGTGCCAGAGTAGCTCCAAGTGTTATAGTTGATGCATCTACATGCACATGAAATGTATTTTCCCAATCTCAGAATACTAGTATTGGTGGTGTTACCATATTCTCTTTTAGAGTGTCCAATCCTCGTTGATAGTCCTCATTCCACTGAAATTTACTATCTTTCCTCAACAATTTCTCCATTGGTGTAGTGATCTGCGCATACCATTTTATGAATTTCATGTAGTATCTTGTGTGTCCCAATGTTTCTCTCAACTGACATACTAATTTTGGTGGTGGTAAATTGACAATTATTGCAATCTTGGCAAGATCTAATAGAAAGCCTTGTTTGCATACTATATGGCCCAATAGTATCCCAAAAGGTGCCCCAAAGATGCAATTCTTGATATTTAGTGATATCTGACATTGCCTGCATCTTTATAACATCATCCTTAAAACATCTACATGGTCCTTCAACATATTGTACACTGTCTAATCATCCAAGTATTCCTCTAAAAATTGATGGATGAATTCTTTGAATGCAACTATGACTACTATTGAGAACATTGTTGATGCATTCCTCACCCCAAAAGCCATGACTGTGTATTGGTAGGACCCCCATTCTGTGGAAAAAATGGTCATGTACCTGTCTTCTGGTGCTATCTTGATCTGATTGTAGCCTGAAAATCCATCTGTGAATGAGTATGCTTCCTGGCCTCCTACATTCTCCAATACCTCATCTGTGAAAGGGGTAGGGAAATGGTCATGAAGGAAAGCATCATTCATCTTCCTTAAGTCAACACATATCCTTATCCCTCCCCTAATTCATCTCCTGAACTACCATAGGGATTACATATTCAGATCTCTCCACTGGTTCTATGATTCTAACTTCTAACATTCTGTCAATTTTTACTTTTACTTTCTTCTTATATATTGGGTTCATTCTATGTGGTCATTGTCTGACTGATCTAGCCTCATATTTTAGAGGTATCTTCATCTCTCCTACATCTCCTTCTATAACTTTCATCTCTATAAAAAAAATTGGGAATAGCTCACTGTACTCGTACAGTAACTCTGTTATGTTTTCTACTATTTTCTCATCCCAGTAGTCTCCAATGCTGGCCATTTTGGGATTCTGAATTGTCCAAATGTTTACTTTCTTCACCTTGGGCGACACATCAAAAAATTCTAATTCTAGAGATTGAACTTACACCCGTCTTTCACATTCAACTTCCATTATCTGAATGTTGTGTGGGCCCTCTTCATCTAGTGCTTCTTCCTGCACATGGTAGCATGATAATAGTTCTTTCACTGTTTGTGTGTTATGTTGTTGATATTTTGTCATAAGTTCAACTTCTAGTTCCTTAATAATATCACCCCTATGATTTGTTTGAGTGCTGAATATATGTTGGGGTTCTCATGTTCAAATGAGAAAGTGATTGTAAACTTCTGTTGTAATACTGCCCATTCTGTAGTCCCTCTGCGCAATTCTTGGTCCACATACCCTTTTTATGGGATTCCTTCTAGTGTATGAATAAAGTGATGAGGCCATTCCCCTGGTGGTGTCATCATCCATAATGTTCTAGACTTCTCCAAGTGTTCCAGAGGTGACCTCTGTCCATCATATATTTTCATCATTCTTCTCTTCTACTCTATGTCGAACCTAATGCGCAGTAATTGTTTGCATTGGTACCAGTCCTTAACGGTCTCTCTGTGCACACCCAAACATCTTGCAAGTGTTTACTTGAGTGCTATATCTAGAGCTAAGATCCTCTGATTCTCTAACAATGCATCTTCATATCTTGTTAGGAATTAATCTAAGTCATTCACCCCATGAAAGCTGGGAGGTTCTCTTATCTCTGTACCTACCCATCTTACTGCATGATCTATTATTGCACATCTTCTTGTGGAGACTTCATGTAATCATTGTTGCCAATTTTACAACACTACATCTAAGTCTGACGCACATGAAGTGATACTTATCCAACTGAGTACCCCATCTGTAGTTGGATTCACATAATCTTCTTCTCACGTGGTGGTTCTATACAACTGGTTAATTTCCTGGAGGTCTAAACAAGTGGGTTATAAAAACCTTTCTCCTTTTGATGGATCTAATGGCGCAATGACTATGTATTCTCCTGACTCGAATGCCATCTTCCTCATCTTTAACTTTATTATTTCCTGATTCTCAAATGCCCAATCCAGTCCAAGCAGTGTTGGATAAGGTGTTATGCCATCCACTATTTCTATTACTTCGAAGTTTGCCTTAGTGGACACTCCATCTAGATCTACTATCACCCGCTTTAGCCTTCGAATTGGTATAACTCTGTGTTGATTTGATACTTTTAGTTGAACAGGTGAATATCCTAATGTCGTCTCTCCCATACATTGCCATGTCTTCTTGGGTAATACATTCACCTCAGAGCCTAAATCCAGTATGATGTCCCCCATATTGAAATCTCCAATGTTAGCATTTAATTTGATTTCCCTGCTTGTCTTCCTTCTTGTGTGCAAGTGATTGACTATTTTCTGTTCTAATTTCCCCTCTACCTCTGAGTTACATATTTCTAGCATATTTTTCAAAATTATAATAGATTATTGGTCATTTAATAACTTGACGCAGGATTACAGAAAATAATTAATGGAACTTACTTGTCCTAGAGGTTGCTCTTCATTAGTATGATCCAGTAATGAAGGCATCTCATACATTGTTACACCCTGAGTATGTTGTACAGTTGATGTAGATGCAATGTTTGGCTTCAAGAATTCATGTCTGGCTTGCTTGAATATCCCCTTTTCGTTCTGCGCATCAAACTTCTTTTGTAGTTCAACATTATTCTTCACCCATTGGTGTTATTTTGGATCTTGTCTTACTACATCATTTCCTATCTTATCTCCTCCACGCATAACTATTTTGATATTAATTCCATCATCCCTTACTTCTGCATAAATCCACTGAATATTTTGATTGTTCTGATTTCTCTTTTCCTGGATCTTCCCCAATAGTGTGGGACAATCTTATGTATCATGATATAATGCATGACAATACATACAGGTCATAGGTGGAACTGGACATTCTCTTGCAAAATGTATTGGTTGTTGAAATTTATGACATACCACTAGTCCTATACCTCTTCCAAATCCTCCTCTACCTCATCCTCCACCTCTGTAGCAAGCTCGACCTCCTAGTTATACTGCGTGGGATTATACTGTGGTTGCGTGGTATTGTACTGTGGCTGCACAATATTATATTGTTTTGGTGCAATGTTATATGTGTCTAGTACTTGGTTAAACTATGGTTCATCTTTCCCTAGCATCATCTCTACCTGCACCCTATAGGTATCTGATGTCTATTCCCTCATCAGCTCCATTGTCCTGCAACATTTGTCATCATGGCCTACTGACTTGCAAAAGTTGCAATATGAACTCTTAGGCACTGTCTGGTATTTCTGCATCAATGGACAATGATATGGATCATGCCCCTATGTCATACAGATCTCACACCATAGTCCTCTTAATGAAACAGGGTTTTGCATTCCTATTTCCATGTACTACGCAAATGTTTGGAATTCATTCTTGTGGTGTCCTTATGTACTACATGTGGCACACCAAACATTTTCTCTTTTGTCCTTACCCCTGTTCTGGTTTAGCTGAAATGTTAATTTATTCATATCCTCCTTCAACTCCTCTATGGATGGATTTGTCTTCTGATATTGGTTCTCTTCCAGTTGTAGGGATTCCCGCAGAGCCTCTTCCTAAGTTTGAAACTTCTGTTGTCTCAAATTGTACTTCAAATGTGGTAGCAATGAATTGAAAAACATATGCCTATGTTTCATATCAGTCATGACATATTTTAGCTTTCCCTTCAATCATTTAAATATTTGGTCAATCTCTCACATAGATTCCCCTAGTTTATGTCTGATCTCTATCATCTCATTCATGTATTGATCCTCTGAGCTAATCTTTTGGAATTCATTTATCAACGGATTCTTTATATCCACAATCATTTTGGTTGTCCCTCGTGGACTGTTTGTAGCTAATCTCATGTACCAATCTAGTGCGTCGTCTCTTAGCATGATGGCTAACTGCACAAGTTTAGTGTCCTTGTATTTGGTGTTTTTTTCTTCCTAGATATTTTCACAAATGAACAAGTGCTTCTCGGGGTCCTTCAAAGCCTCTCCCTTGAATTCTAGTAATATGATGGTGGGATCATGTCCTGCCATCCTGAATGTTGAACTACTACCTCTGCATGGTGTATATACTTGGCTACCACTTCCTAATTTGGCTCCTCTAGTTTCTTCTCCTTGACTATATGTACTTCATGATGTCTTCCTTCTGAAATTTGGTTGTCTAAATGGTGGTGTTCTTATTGGTGTATTAGTCTCACATGGGTTTATGGGTTCCACACTGACACTGATATGGATAGGAGTGTTTCCTTATGTTCATGTTCTTGGACCTCCTTTCTTCCTTTCATATGTTGTGCATGAGATTTCCACAATCTGCTACATAACCCGAAGATCCTCTACCTCTTCTTCATCACTTGCTAAGCCTTCCCTCGCAGATATGGCTCTATTATTGTTGTTCATGTTATATTGGTAGGGTACTCCACTACACGTTCTTCCAGCTATTTCCATGATCTGCTTGATCTGGTCTTCCTCAATCATGATTGGATCCAAGGCCTCCTCCTTCTTTCCTCTATCCATTTCTTCTTCCATTCCTCTGGATCTTGTCAGTGCTTCCCCCCTTCCCCCATGCATGCAGGGAAGTTTAGTTGTTTGAGGCCATTGTCATTACACCTTTGTTATATAGTAATATATTAATGGAAGTATATAGAGATCTGATATACCTAGCCTCGAGGTCCCTTCAAGAAATATTTCTCTGCTGCGCTATAAGACTTCACAACATATACTGCAAATTCTGTAATAAATCCTGCAACAATTCTTTCTAACCAGAATTCTACGACACACATAAATTTATTATCAACTTGTTGTAACTGTACGATCTCCACAAGATTCCACTCTAGCTATCTGATTTGATTTGTAGGGTGTTTTTCTTTCAACCTCAATATCCACTCCTGCAACACATGTGGGAAATCATAGAAAAATACTTCATGCAAGTCGTTGAATATGTACTTGTCCAGATATTTGTGCAGTGTTAAATTTGGGTTTTTTTTATATTTCTGCGCAAACTCCATCTCCTTTGTTTTCAACTAGCTCTTGATATATTCCTTCATTGGGTTCCACGGTCTCAAAATCCCCTTTTATATTCTTATTCTTTTAATATTTTGTTTCCATTCTTTTTACACTTCTTCAATAGATCTTATTCACTCAATCCCATTCTGTTCCAACCGGAAATAGAACCATTTGTTGAATTTAATAGTTTATCTACTTTGATATTACTTTAATATCATACATTGACCTAGGTTTAGATATAACAAGCTTTCAACAAAATTCCTCTAAAACTATCGACCCCCATGGTAAACCATAATACAATTTAGTACACATGGTGCACTGCGCAGTCTCACCTGAGATAGTTCTATGGGTGGCTGCAATACTCAGACGTTTGCATCTTGGGAATAAGTGGGGATCTATGGCTATCCCTTTTGATCTTCATTTATTTAGTCTACTATCTTAATTAAACAGACACTCTTGCTCATGCATGTGAAATATAAGATCTAACTAGTTCCTTCATTCATTTATCTAGCATTTAATCATTAACAACAATGGAGATGCATAACATTCAGTCACATAACACAATTTTTACCGTGTTTCACCCCCCATGCTATGTCCACAAATATTTGGCTATGAATCTCTTTTATTATGTCTCAACAATATATCGCGCCGTGCGCGTTTATAGTCTTGGATATTATAATATCAACAAGCTTCTCGATCCTCATGAGACTGACTAGATCGCACTAGGATCCTCAGCCTGTGATCTAACCCTCAAGATCGAATTTCTAGAATCTTCTCTAGCTCACCAGCTTACAAAATGTTGTAGTTATATCCTTCCTCACTCTTCTCTCCATCTATTTTCACCCCCTTCCTCTCTCTCTAGACCTCCAAGGTACTACTTATACATATTATTGGCTTATCATCCATTAAAATATCTTGCAAAAAGCATAACCCTAATGTAGTTAGGTATCCTTTTCATGTGTGCCTCGCATCCTTCCCTCACACACGTTTATTTTCCTTTCAAATGTATTTTATTCAACTTCGTTCTTTTCTCTCCAAAAATGGAATTTTCCCCAAAATGGGCCTATGCCCAACAAACAAGTTGCATCTATTTGTATGTGTTCCACGACCCCACATTTCACTGAAATATCAGTTGAAACAATTTTCAATATGTTAGTATGTTACCCAGGTTTCCTTCAGCTAAAATGGATTGTGAAGTGGAAGGCAATTGGGATTGATCTCGATCATCATTTGAAACGAGGTTTTGAATGTGTGTCTCTACTTTTTCTTGACTAGGAAGGAAAGATGATCGATTATGTGGATCTTCCCATGGTCTCTCTCCTAAATTCATAACTTCCATGATGGCCTCATCTGAAGGTGAAACATCATTTAGGAGGTCATGTGAAGTGAATGGAGTGTCAACCCAGTAAGGCAGAGATAACTGATCTAGATCCTCATCCAGTGGGAGACTAGGATCAGGGTCAACAAATTCTCCTACTAACTATAACAATGAATATGATAATTCAATTAGTGTCAATGGCATAGTTGTTGGATTACTGAGAGGGGGGGTGAATCAGTAATAACGTAATTATAATCCTTTTTCTTCAAAAGTTATATCAATGTAGAATTATTATCCAATAATGAGAAGTAAT
>SNQJ01S0096927.1:31511-53099 GCA_010110895.2 Picea sitchensis
AGAATATTATTATCTAAAAATATATCATAACTCATACCGTTACCCATCAAACAAACTTGGGTCCATTACCCAAACCTGGGGTCTCCAACTTCTCATGGCCGTAACTCTCTAACTGTGAGGAATTATGTGACGTTCCACATACCACCGGAAATGACATGACAAGAAATATCCATATAGGATATTTTTCCTGACAAATTCACTTTCCTTCATCTCATTATTCCACAATTAAGCATGGGTTCTCTTACCCCACAAAGCATCTTCCCGTGAGAGCTTTCACCATAAGGGGACCACTTTGGAGTTCATCCATATTTACTTCTTATAAACCATGAAAAAACAATAATGAGTCATATTTACATCAAACACTATTGGGTCCATTACCCAAACCTTTGTGCTACATGTCTTTCTTCAAGGGTTGACATCAATGACAACCAACCTTAATCAACAATAGTAGCTCCGTAAGAGTCTACTTCTAAAGGGTGCAGAAGCACCCAAGGATCATAAGAACCAAGGGATGTGCTAACGATAGAAGAGATCATGTCGACATGATATTTTTTGGTGGTGTTAGGTGTAGGAAGGGGGAATATCCCCATAAGATATGAATATTTAAACATACCTACACCGATGCTTTCATACCCTCCAAAAGATTTGCCTACAAAGGGGACACTAGTACTCGGATTGGCACATAATTCAAGGGTGAAATAATCCAATTTTTCAACTATAACTATATTTCCTTGATGTGGAAATCATATAACACGAAATACAATGGATGTGACAACATTCATTATGTATATCCAAGTGTTTCCTAAGAGCATATTGTAGTCAAGTGTGGCATCGACCACTTCAACTTCGATGGAGACAGTCTTGTCCCCGATCTCAACAAATAGGGAGGTGAGAATTACATGGGGTTTAAAATAATGTCCATCAAAATAATTAAGGATGGTTGAGGATGTGGTGAGTTGTGTAGAAACAATGGCTCTCAAACATGACAAATACATAATACAAGTGGCCACTTCTTCATCGATCATTGTATGCAAGGTATTCTTATTCAAACATTGAACTCTAATTTGCAATGCCAATTGGTGTGACAAGCGCGACTCACTATGTTATGTGTCAAAGGAAATAATGTTAGACTCTAAAGGGTCTATTCCCCCTATGGCTGATATCAAGGATTTCCTCTATGTAGGATAGCTCTACAATACTTTGAGTGCATACATGGCACACGAGACCTTGGAAATATCTTCCACTTTTCTATAGTCTTGGGTTTCCCAAGCATTCAAATTGTAGGTGGTCTGTCGAATTACCCATTTAGGAAGGTGAATGGTAGGTTCAGAAGACGGTTTCTCCAATGTGAGAGGGCCATTAGGTTGTGAAGCTAGTGGATGATCCTTTGATGAAGTTTCCCCCTCAATGGATTCATAGTTCTTGGCTCTGGTGTTTAGTGCCACCATATATTTAACCATCAAAATATTTGTTGTTTAGGATTCTGCGTTGCCTTCGGGTGGGGATGCATGGGTTTGTGCTATCATTTGTTATTGTTGAGGGGGAAGGATTGGTTAATACCATTGGTTGGGAAGAATTTCCCCCTCATTTTAGGTATTGATGAACCTCGATAAGGCGAGGGAAGTCTTTAGTGAAGTGGTCCTCTTTACATACCATGCAAGGATATTTTTTCCTTCATTTATTTTTTTACAAATCTCTGAATTCCTGGAATACGAAATCAAGAATTCTCCTACTGATTCTGAAAATCACTTCCAGGATGTTGCATAATCAGAGCTTCATAAGATCACTACATGCCCTTGGCTTATGGCGCAAAACAACATGATCAAATGGGACTTGGAAAAGATTGATATTCCGACAAGGAGCATTTTAAATGATCAAGGGGTCGTTGTAGGGTCATTCAGGCCAGAACATATACAAGTAATGTATAAGCTCTCACCAAATCCTAAGTACACTTTAATTCCAAGTTTTTAGTTGAATTTCAAAGGAAAGAGTGTATTGAGGCAAACCTTGCAGAAAACAAAAGAATAACTAGAGAGGTCAATGATGATTGCCAAGGAATTTTTGATCTTTTAGAAAAATCTTCTTTGAACATTGGAAAACAAAATTGTTCAGGGTTATTAGGAGAAATTAACATTGTCAAGAACCAGCTAAGATTCAAGGAATATCTGGAGGAAATGTAGGTGGAGATCCAAAAAATAAAGGTAATCAATATCACCAAAATCGACAAATGGATAGTGATGTCGAACTTAAAGTTGCAAACTATTAAGTTCACAAGGAATATAATTGAAGATCGTCTGCCCAAACTACAGAAAACTTTCTTCATATTTGAGGCAAAAGATATACCAGAAGCTCCCAGACTTTTAGTACAGTTTCTGGGAAAATGTATTCGTTGTCTTGAAGCAGAAGGAGGAGGTTCATCAATGCAGACATGAGATACTCTTTTGAATATTTTCATCATTAGAATAATAAAGTAGTTAGAATAGAAATGTAAACAGTTTGACATTGTTCATTCATGTAATTGTAGTCTTAGGAAGTTAGTTAATCACCAACGAGAAAAATATTTGGTGATCATGTATAAATATATTTTGACAAGACTGAGAAAAGGATTTTGGTTTTTTGACAGAGCCGATTGTATTAAAAAGTTTTCCAATCCACTGTGATATAAATAATACAGATGAGATTTTGAATTCTGTCAACTTGAAGCTATGTGTTCTTTGCCTTGTTTCCAATATTTTTCAATATTTTTCTTCTTACGTTTTTCTAATGAATGATTAACTATAAGTTTATTTCACACATCTATTGTAGTTTGAATTGATTTGGTTATTGAATTATTTACAGTTTTCCCTCTATGATTGCTATCAACAATTTTAACATTTGTAGGTCATTTGAATGATTATATTTTACATTTCATTAGAAATCTCGTTTTCCTCTTTGTCTCTTGTTACAATATGAGATTCTTTCTTGATTAAAGCCTCATATTTTCACAGCAGTACTACTTTGTTATTTTACTATTCTTAAAATTGTTTCTAGTACAGGAAACGGCCTCAACTGTTATTATGCTATTATTTTGAGTTCCAAAACTCTTTTTCTCTTTTCATCCCTTAAAAACTAAAGCAAAAAATCTTCAAACTTTTCATATTTAATTAAAACTTTATTTTCCATGACTGTCCCAAATAATAGACAGCCCAACGTAGAACCTGGCCTCCAAGATCAAACTAGCATTGCTTTAAACCTATTTAATACTATTCTACAAATAGCAACTAACCGGGTTGAATTAGAACATTCATGGGAAGCTATTGAGAGAGATATCAACATCCAAGAACAATGAGAAGCTAGACAAAGGTAGTTGAGAAACCAACTTTGATTTACCCTTCTTTTTTATTTTTACCTTTGAATTACCTTTACCTTTACGGATGCCTTGACGGTATACTTTAGAGACTTAAAGTATAAACTTGGGAAAAATAGTTGGAAGGAAGGAACATGATTTTTATTGACATAAGAATAGAAACCATCATATGAGTGACAAGCAATGGATGCAAAGGTATGTTTTCACAAATCTGCATGAAATTTTCTTTGGTGAATTTCCAATTATTCTGACTGAGTGGATAGAAATATTAGTGGAGAAAAATGGAAGGTACAACACTGAAGCTTCAAGGAATTGGATGCTTGTATTGGTAATATAGTTGAATTATGTAAGTAACCCAACTAACCGATCAATTGATTTTTGGTTGGATAACATACTAGGAGGTTATGTTACAGAATTTGTAGTAGATTGTATGCAATCATGCAGTGTCGCAGAAAGGGAGTTTTTCAAAGGTCCATGTGGGAGGTTCTTGAAATCATTAGGTACATGGATAAATATGTTATTGTGTGAAAATCACGTGATGATAATGGAATCTGACTGCTAATGGGTTCACGCACATAGGGGAACCGGGGGATGACATAAGGATCATCTAAGAGAATAAATGAAGCAATGAAAGAGATAGGGAGGGACTGAGGATGAAAGAAGAGGGTATACCATAGGAAGAATAGAAGTTTGTAGAGGTGCATAGAGGAAGGAGGTACAAGATGAAAAATACTGGGGTTGAGAAAGGAGAGTCACGCAGTGAGCTAAAGGGGAGAGAGCCTTGCACACTAGTCTGAATCGTGGAGGTACCATACATAGGAGGAGAAGAAGAGGAGTTACAATCCATTCCAATAATAGAAGAACCAATAAGTCCTACTTAGACAGGATCATGTCTTGAATCCATGATCCCATCTGTGTCATCACAATCAGAAATAACGGTTGAAGATTTTTCAAAAGAAATAATAGTTAGTCAAAGAGGATAGACTAGTAGCATTGAAAGCAGTGGAAGTAGTGCACATAGTCAAAATTAGAGTAAAAACACAACACTAAGCAGAGGTAATACAAAAATAAACATGGTAGGGGAATAAAATACTCTTAGAGTTCTTGAATTCCATGGAATTGGGTTAGAGAACCCGAAACAACACTTGTTTTTCTGCGAGACAATTTGGGAAACAAAGAATTTCCAAGAAAAGGTTGTGAAGATTGTGTTGTTGGAAACAACATTTAGAGGCCATGAAATAGTATGGTATATGAAGCTAGAGAGAATCACACCTACAGGAAAGGAAAGGATGTTGGATGAGATTAAGAAAGAATTGTTGAAGGAGTTCAAGAATCCAAAGTCAAAGTTGTAGTACATCAAAAAATTGAAGGATATTAAATAGGTACAAACAAAGTCGGTATCGTATTTCGACCACATATTTAAGGATGTGATGGGTAGACTGACTTTTTAGATTCTATATAAACATCATTAGGAATGGTTTATTGTGGGGCTTCTACCACACATTTGTACACCATTGATCCAACAAAAGGTTCTTTCGTAGCCCAAGGAAATAGAAATTGCAATGAAGTTGGAATCATCTCTAGTGGGAGATAGTGGAGGAATTGTGCAAGTTCATACGCAGTTGGTTGAATTGAAAATTCAACTAGAAGATATGAAAAAGGGAAAGGAAAAATAGGAGCAATCCTGGTGTACAAAATGTAGGACTGAAGGCCATCACAAGGACGAGTGCCCAACATTTTCACAGTATTTGGCAATAGGAGGGTTGAATCCATTACCGTTAGCAGGATATTGTGAGATATGCAAGAAATGGGGCCATCACCCAACGAAGTTTCCATTTCTACAGAAGTGTCATATTACCTCAAGGAAATTATTTTGCAACTTTTTCAAATCAGTGGGACACGATAACAAGGATTGTTGAGCATTCGACTTAATGAGGGAGCACACATCAGATATATATAGGATATAGGAAGATAATCTTGCAGTAGAAGAGAGGGTTTTGAAATACAACAATCAAAGAGGTTTTAATCAAGGGAATAGAGGAAATTTTGGTATAGGCTGAGGTAGAGGGAATTTTGGTAGAGGAGGAACAGTACCGATTATATGTTATAACTATAATCAACCTAGACACTTTGTCTATGACTGCCAGAATCTGTGTATGGCGTGCACATATTACAGGGAACTGGATCACTAGACAGAAGAATGTCTCCAACTATTTGTGTAGTTGTAGAGAAGAGGAAACCAAAACCAGAATCTGAATCAAAAGTTGTGAAAGATATCAGCCGAAAGAGGCAATGAAGGACCCAGATTAACATTTGTTATGTGCATAAGATCTAGAATAGGGGTTGACATGAAACATGAAGGAAATGATACTAAACAATGGGTAAGGAAGTCAACAAGGTCTACGCCAACCTTTTATCCTTAGCAAGAAAATAAGTACTCAAAGTGGATTGGGGAGCATCGACATCATTTTCACCTCATGTAGAAGACTGTGCTACACCATAGAAACCAACTGGGAAGGTAAGCATGCTAACCAAATTCTTGAGAAGTTATGTAGAGATAATAAAATATGAAATTGTGCTAAGTAAATTATAGGACATGAATGATCACTATAAAAGATGAAGGGAAACTCCTATCTCCCAAAGGATGGTAAATACGATATTATGCAAGAAGAGAACCAATGTAGAATTCATATGAAATGCGCATATTGAAGAGTATGATGTGGATAATGCTATCTTGGGATTAGGGTTTGACGTGAATGTGTTACCTAAGCAGATATGGGAGTTGATGGGAAAACCCAAGTTAGTATTCTCTCCTATTCAACTAAGTCTTGTGAATCAACATAAAATAGTACCAATTGGTCATTTGACAGGAGTACCTCTGCACATAGATGGGTTGTGCAGCGTGGAAGACTTTGAATTTATTGATATCATGGAAGAAATTCAACCATATCCAGAATAGATGGGACTGGAATCGGCTTTTGATAACCAAAATATCATCAACTTGAAGAGGGGGGAGATGATATTTAAAGTTGAATATTTGAAAGTTACAACACCCTTGAACCGATTAGAAGGAAAGAGATACATATAGCCAACAAGAGGGAACAACATTAATAATTTATATAACATGATTGCTCGGATGGAGGATTATTTCAACCTGATAGCAGATGGTGCAATAAGTTGGTGAAGCATCAATTCATGTGCATCATATTCTGAAGAAGGTCTAGAGCATCGACAATAGAGAATGCATGAAGTTTCAACTAGATGATGTGCGTGCATCACTCAATCCTTGTGTTGGATTGGAACATAGCTATGTGATCCAACTACGTATGATGGATTAACTGATATAAGTATGTTTTTAAAATAATTTGAGTTGTAGGTACCCAAACAACAAATGTTTTTAGCACTAGATGTTGTATTAAAAGTTACTCCAACCACATGGTGAGTTGTGCATTGAGAGGGAATGAAACACTGGTCATAGTGCATCATACTAATGCAAATAAGGTTTGGTACTAAGGAAGAAGATATTGTGCAAAAGTATACAGGGGAGAGTGATCCAACGGGTCATGTGGAACAATTTAGGGATTTATGGAGTTCAGTACTGGGAACGGAGTGGATGCATAGATTTATACACACATTGGACACAATTATGAAGAACTATTATTTGGAATTGGATAGCCAATGGAGAAAATAAGATGGAAAGAACTGGTCTAGAGGTTTAAAATCAAGATTACATTTGAACATGAGTCTCCATCAATATATGCATCACTACAAGCAATTTGAATGAATATCTTCTCAGAAGAAGAGATGACGTTGGTGGTACCAGTATGCAGTATGCACAGAGCCAAGATGATTGTTCGTGAGCTATTGGAGTGTTATAATGTATCTAAGGAATATTTTGATGAAGAGGATCCTAGGAATGTACAAGTACCTAAGAAAGAGGGAGACAAAGCAGTAGAAGGACCAGAGTGTGAATCTTCCACATATACACAACCTATAAAGACACATAAGGTAAACATTGGGATGATAGAGAATCCCAAGTTTCCATATATAGGAAATTATTGGTGTGAGGAGACAGTTGAGAATATTGCAGACTTAGTGCAAGAATATCAGGACCTATTTCCAACAAATTTTTTATAGATGAAAGAAATATAAGGAGACTTAGGAGAGATGAAGATTCCAGTGAAACCAAGAGATAATTTAGACTCCAGTGAGACAAAGGAATTACAGGCTAAATCTGAGGGACAAGGAGAAAGTGAAGGCTGAAATAGACAGGATGTTAGACGCAAGAATCATCAAATCTGTAGAATAATCTGAGTGGATCATTCCAATGGTGTTGGAGGAACATAATACAGGAGGAATAAATATCTGCATATATATAAGGAATTTAAATGATGTGCGCTTACATGACCCATTTACCACACCATTCACGAATGAGGTACTGGAGAACGTAGGAGGCCAGGAAACTTATTCTTTCACAGATTGATTCTCGAGGTACCATTATATAAGAATTGTGTAGGAAGATTGAAACAAGGCCACTTTTGTGACAAAATGGGGGAGTTATGAGTATACAATTATTCCATTTGGATTGAAGAATTCCCTTGCGGTGTTTTCCAATGTAGTGGTTGCAGCATTCAAGGAGTTCATTCATAAGTTCCTAGAAGTCTACTTGGATTATTGGACAATTTTTAGTCTACTGAAGGATCATATATAATTTCTTAGAATCATGTTGGATCGGTGCAAGCAATGTCATATTTCATTGAACATGAAAAAGTGTATATTTTTCACATCGTTTGGAATTTTGTTGGGACATGTAGTGTGCAAACAGGGACTATTAGTAGATTCGGCTAAAATCACAGTCATTCTAGAGTTAGAACCTCCTACATCAGTCAGATAGTTGAGGGAAACATTGGGTCATATAGGGTTTTACAGAAAATTTATCAAAGGATATGAGCAGATCACAATACCAATGGAAAAGTTATTAAAGAAGGAAGCAAAGTTTCAATGGAATGAGGATTGTTAGAAGGGGTTGGACACCTTGAAACAAAAACTAGTAACTGTGTTGATTTTAAGTTTTACAGATTGGAATAAGGATTTCCATGTACATGTATATGCATCGTCCATATCATTTGGTGTAGTACTATCCCAACCAAGGGAGGGATACATAGATCACCCAATTGATTTTGCAAGTAGTAAGTTGTCTATAGCAGAGAATAACTATACAACCACAAAACATAAAGGATAGGAAATGGTCTATGCACTACATAAATTCAGGAATTATCTATTGGGGTATCACTTTAATATGTATACATACCATTCTACACTAAATTACTTATTCAACAAGACAATGTTGGGGGGGGAGAATATGTAGGTGGCTATTATTATTTCAAAAAAATGACATTGAGGTTGTAGTGAAACTAGTGGTGTTGAATGCAGGATCAGATCATCTATCATGCATATTGTCAAAAGAAGATGTAGACAAGTTAGATGCCAACTTCCCAGATGCACAATTATTTGCAATAAGGATGGTGGATGATTACTTCTCAGACATTTTACAGTTTCTAATCACATGCATGGCTCCATCCAAGATGACCGTGGCGCAGAAGAAACAATTGGTAGTGAAAGAGACAGATTATCAGTTAATTACAGGGAATCTATACAAGTTGGGTGCACATGGAATACTGAGACATTGTGTGTTGGAACATGAAAGACCGATGATACTTGAAGAAGCACATGGTGGAATTGTTGGATGAATTTATGCAAGGAGAGAAACTGCACATAATGTTTTGTGCACAGGGCTTTGGTGGCCTACACTTCACAGAGATGAGAAGGAATACTGCTAGTCATGTGATGTCTGCAAATGAGTGGGAAAGTTGTCTAGGATGGACAAAGTTCCTTTGAATACAAAGGTTATGTTGCAAGCATTTGAGAAATGGGCCATAGAATTTATGGGGCCAATCAACCCACAAGAAAGAAGATTAGGGGTAAGGTACATCACCACTGTGACAGAGTATTTGACAAGGTGGGTGGAAGAAACACCAGTTACAGATTGTACTATAGAGACTATTTTTTGGTTTGTGTTTGAGAATGTAACCACAAGGTACGGATGTATGTTCATATTACTCAATGATAAAGGTACACCTTTTCTAAACAAAACAATTACAACATTGAATGAGGAGTTCCATATTCATCATCAAAAGAGTATCCCATATCACCCTCAGACAAATGGAACACTGGAAGATTTTAATAAGATCTTGGATAATTCCTTGAAAAATATTTTCAATGTAGGGAGAGATGATTGGGACTTAAGATTTGGTAGCACGCTAAAAAAATTCTTGAAAAGTTGCTGCTACGAGGAAAATCTCTTTGTGGCTAGGGTAAACCTCAACAAACGGAAATGACTGCAGAAACCAACTCTATCCCAGAAACATGCTATATAAACCAATGTGAAAGAGAGATAATAAAAAAGCCTACATCATCCAGATGTTCGATGAAGTTCAACATTGAGCACTTTGACCCAAAGCTATATACCTCCAACAACTTCTCAACAAACAAGAAAAGAAATCAAATGGTGATAATATAAAAGGTTAGCACATTAGATAGCATAATCCATCAATATACATAACAAATACGCCCATGGATAATAACTCATATATTTGCAAGATATCAATTGGACGGGAAGAGAGTATTTTTATTAATAAATGATCAGGAGAAGCGAAAATATTACAGACTTTCGTGTCGGCACGGTTCGAAATCGAGAAACTAAGTTCCTTCCAGTTGGGCCTCCACCATTTTAATCCTCCACCAAAGGCAAGCTCATAGAAGGGAGACAGTGAGGTTCTCCATCAATAAGGGAAGAGCTTGGGGGTTGAACATTGTGTTTAGAATTAAAGGACAAAGAGATGCATACTCAATATGAAGTAAATAATTTCTCTAGAGTAACTTTGCTCTCAAAGTTGATTTATTCTCCCCTTTCCATAGCTCAGAATTGGCCCATTTATAGCCTTCAAAATGCAAATGAAGGGCCAAGTCATAATGTTTACAGTATATGGAAGGTCAAGGATCAGAGATATCCTTTCATGACATGGAAACCTGACATTTCATTTTCATTTTCTGGCACAAATCATGATGTACGTGGGATGTAGTGGAGCAGCCTACATATACGCTTGTTGTATAGTGTGCAAAATGCGTACAAGTGGAAAAAATTGTATTTTTGTCTTTGTATTTTATCAACAGGGAGGATAAGTTTGCATAGGGAAATAGAATAAGGTCCTCTGTGCACGTTTTCTTACGGTGAGGAAAATATTTCTATAACAAATTCCCCCTAATGTGCGAGGTCATAGGAGTATCTATGATGGTCGAAATACATTATAAACAACCCAGAAGTGGAGTGGTAGGGAACCAGTTGGATGAACTTAGTTTCTCATTACATTTTGCACTGACTTTGCATACATTGTTGCCAATAAAATTACATTGCAGATCCATGTGAAAATATACCAAACAAGTGTCTGTGGCCATGAATAGGAAAATACAAATGAGGTTACATGCCAATAGTTGTCATAATCATGAACAAGGCCCAGTAAAACCAATCTCAAAACCAATCTGAAGATATTTGTATACCATGGAGTACAATGTAATATATCATGATCACTGAAGTCATATAGGTACTGGTCCAATGAAATGGAAGCAACAACTCAGGAAAGTTGCGACCACATAGTGATGTCTTCAAGTCCTCTACACAATCCTCCAAGGGTGCAAGTCTACATTATGTGAATAAAGGAGTTGAGTTCGAACACAATGATCCATCATTTGATTATCGATTATTGGCATAGGGCAAGACCCAGGGTTCAATGCTTCAACAATGCACAAACAAAACCCTAACTACCGGCCCTTTCGGCAACACCTGCGAAGTAGATGAAGTGTCACCTAAGGTAGACGAAGGGGGGGTTGTAGGACTCAAGTGTCTACAACCAATATGGGACACAAATATGTGATTATAATACTTAAACGAGCATTTAGCCAACAATATGCATTAGTTTATGATTCTCAATTACTTCACAGATTAACCTTTATCACAGAGCAACGCAGTAAGATCTAACATTTCTAATCACTTAGTGTACATCACTAGCATAGATCTAGTATTAATTCACATCATTAAGCACTAAGATACAACATCATATGCATTCATTATACGTAACATCAACAACACTAAGAAAATAATCATATAAGCAACATCGCACAAAGCATATCAAGACACAGGATATACATGGTTCACCCTAATGTGGGGCTACGTCCACCAACTTCTTCTTCTTATTTATTAGTCTTCGATCTCCTTACATTCATCTACTCCTGTGCACAAAGCTACAGAGCCCAACTCCACAGTGGACAGGTGATATGCACTTTGCGCACTAGATCCACCTTCCTCAAAATCAGGTCAAGGCATAGAGACAACTCCTTAATAGCACAAAGAACTTACAAATTATTGCACTAATACAAAATTAACCTATCAGGAACATAGCCTTTAGTCATGCACGAAGCCAATTTCCCTCTATATTTCTTAGCTACTACTTATTTATACAATTACAAAAAGGCCTAAACATGGGTAAACCCATGGGCCGACATCCCAAAACCCTAATACAAAAACCCTAATGATCCCCTTGTTGGGTCCACAAAACAAGTGAGATCATGTGATCTCTGCTCTACCTGGGCACTCCATCTTCGAACAACCTGTCGAAGTCCCAAAAGTCGTCAGACATGACCAAATTTTCCTCAAAAACTTGGTCAAGGGACAACACCGGTCATTGATGTATATCATTAACAAACACGAGACAACCTGTCAATAATGAAAGTAGGTATCAAGGCACTGAGTACATTCTTACAAGTGTGAATAAAGGAGTCAGTTTTGAACACCTGAAGAATCCATCAATCGAGAGACATTGATGTATTCCCAACTGTCGATGGTGAGAGAGCCTGCCACTGATGACTACAAGCCTCAAGGTACTCATAATACTCTAGGTTTCATTTCCATAATAAATGGGTTGAAGTCGATGGAAATATACCTGCTAAAAGGAGAGCATTGAGGCATCTCTCATCAATCAACACAAGGTACAAAGAAGGAGCTTCATGATTTGGTGGAAATCAGACGAAGAACATGTTCATGAACCAATGACCCTATGTGTCTTTCGTGTGTTCCAAGTGAAAGAGGTACATGAAAAATACCCTCTAAATAGAAACCAATGATGAAAATGGCTGACAAAGGCGAGGAAACCACCAATAAGACTAATGGAATCCAATACACTACATGAATCCCAATGTGTGAATAGATGTCTTTCCGTTGAACACAAGGGAAACCACATTGTCAATGACCAACGATGCAATGTCGATTGTTGGGTTCAAGGTTACCTACCAATGATGAAATTAGGTCCAGGGTGCATGATAAGACACCAATATCTTGTGATTCTGAGACAAACTGAGGTTATGGATGACATGCAAATTCAAGAGTTCTAAGGAGTGGCTGACACAGGTTGATAGACATCCTATGAACAAGAGCATGAGACATATGGAGGACTCCAATATCATAGACCTAATGATAAAACTATGAGATGTAGGAGGCATCAATGAAATTCTTTATAGGGGCTAGAAGAGTAAACAATTGGTAGAGAAGACTCTGTAATTAGATCATCTTCCTAAGGCCATTCTATTCCAAAAATTATGGCGATTAATGGACTCAATAACTTTGTCATCTATTCAAAAGGTGACATGATTGTTGACGATACACGATAATACTCCCTTCCCGCCTGTATTTTTTTGTTTTTTCATAGAAAAACTAGTTCCAGTAGTGAAACATACCTATTCTCAATGCAGGGAAGTGCATGCGGGATATGGAAACTTGGGGGAATGTTCCCTCCTTTGTATAGGATGTCAAATTACGAAGGATATAAACAAGTCTCTGCTTGGTTGAGGATGAAAAATTGTTGAGGAAAATGGTTTATAATGCAAAGTGAGAACCGACTATAGGCTCAATACTGCAAACAAGGGAATGAGATGCAATCACAACTTAACACCAAAAAATGTCCTTTTTTATGTCTTGTAGTCCACTTGGTATGAAAAAGGGATAAACTTGTGCCAAATAGACGTCTTTTAAAAACCAATTTACGAATGTGAAAAAGACAATTTCACTCGGCGATCTTTTCATTTGTTGATAACGATTTGGAAAAGAGATTAACTAAGACTCATGAACTTTCAAGTCCAATTTAACGAGTGTGAAAGGGACAAATCACTCGACAATCTTTTCACTTTTTAAAGACTAGTTGGAAAAGAGCTTAAATTAAATTCGTTTGGGAGTCCTCGGGGTATAAGGCTGCATGTTTATGAGTGATAAATGAGGCTCAACATTAAGTCATGTATTAGCTATTAGGGACTCCTGGTCCTATGGGAAAAAAACTCTGCATGGGCACCAAATGCAGTAGGGAATCTAACTAGGGCACCCATGTTTGGTAAGTTTCTACCACTTGATAACGACACTATTTATAGCAGATGGGAAGTTCTGTGTCACAAAAAATGGGTTCATATCTAAGTCATAAAAGTGACAGTTATAGGATAATGTGAAAATGCATAATGGAGTGGATACCTGTCCTATATGTTGGGTAATGAAAATACCTGCCTGTGGCAATGAATGACTGACATAACGTTGAAATCCATAAGAAACTAGGGTTAAAACTGTAAAAACTAACTCAATCTACCTTTATATTAGTCCATTAGGTGAAAGAATGGCTTAAAACTATAGAAAGTGGGTAAAAATAGTTTATAAATAGTACAAAATTGAAAATTACTATACCATTTTGATTTTTTACCCAACTAGTGCAAATTGGACCAAAATACCTTCGCGATTCAAATGACGATTGTGAGAACATAAAGAAACAAAATCAGCAACAATCTGGATCAAGTAAATCTACTTCCCTTCCTCTTCAATTTCAGTGGATTAAATTTTTGAATTAGGTCCCAATTATTTAGTTGTTGAGGGCACAAAATGTAAATTTCGGTGTACGCAGGATGTCTTCAATCAGATCGTGTATACAATGGGTATACACCCCTATGTAAATTACAAGGAGCGTATATTAATCCCTACACGCGATTGTAATTAAAGTAGACCGCATACAGGCATGCAAACAATAGTTTTCAAGGGTTCTAACTCAAATTTTGATTTGTCCTTGGCAGGATGGTTCTTGAATGGAGAGAGAGAGAGAGAGAGCATGAGGAAGTCAATGCTACTGTAGATCAAGATTTGGGGCCTTAGATGGCCTTAAAGAGATGTGGCTTGTACACTTTTTGGGCACTCAACGGAATGAGAGCCCATGTGAGGTATCTCGATATGCTTGTGGGTTATTGGGACCCTAAGAGTGAAAGCTTCAATCTAAATGGGAAACCATTGAGAATTGAAGTAGAGGACATTTACTTTTTGGCTGGTCTATCATGTCGGGGAGAGGTTGAAAACCTCAAATCATGGGTAGAAGGGAGTGGGATGAAAATATAAGAGTATATCGACGCCCACTATGTAGCAGGGACTCCTAAGGTAGGGATTCAACTCCCTATCTAGGCAATAAACAATCTCATCCTGAAGATTACTGTCCTTATATTGACCAAGATCATAGGTTTGGCCTCGTTGCACCAAGGGTCGAGGTCTCTCATGTTATATGCAGTGCAGTGTATGAGACCCACAATATTTGACTAGTGTACCTCACTATTGGAAAATATGAAGAGACAATTGACAAAGTGAAAACAAGGGGATAAGAGGAATTTTGGGTTTGCCTCTATCCTATTCAGTTTCTTTTTTGAGTGAGTGGGACCTAGAGTTGAGATTCTTCTTAGAGGACCTCACGATCCAGCCATGGCACGATGCACTGAGGTAATGAGGTGGCAGGGGGGAGGTAGGGTGTCGACACCCTAAAACGAGGATTTAGTCAAATGGTGACAATGACATGTCATTTCCCTATATGACTATCCCTATGGAGGGATAGACTTCTGAGGAGATCCAGACATGCCACTCCCACCAGGGACCACCTACGGTGACATAGGTACGTTAAATGTTTTTTTACATATTTCCCTTTTTTGTATTTTTGTATAATAGAACAAAAACAAAGATTGGATGGTGCTTAAGTATTGACTAGACATTTGTGCAACGCAGACATGGGCCTGTGACGACTAGAAGGCTTCCCTCGACATAAAATGAGGAACTAGGGAAACGAGGCGACGGGAGGAGAAGCAGAGAGGGTCCTACAAAACGTGCAGGGAAACATGTCACTTTTGACTTGCAAGATTCCCATGGTTCAGGTAGAGGATCTGTCTGAAGCCATGCAGCGACAGGTGGTTGGTGTACCTAGGGCATGGGTACGACTCTTTCGGCATCTCTCAAACATCATGGTTATCTACCATGACACACATCCGGTGCCACAGGCGTAGATGTCGTGGGATATTGTAATACTGGTTGTATATGTGTATTGAGGGTATTAGCCCCAATTTTGTACTATAAACACCATATTTTTTGAAATATATAAAAAAGGATCTTCGGCTTTACTTATATTTTACAATGTGTACATTGATGAGATGGTTTTATTTTCTTTTAATTATGTGACAAATGTCAATCTAAAATGAAATTAGCATAAGCATCAGATACATTATTAGAACTCATAGGAATATGATAATATGTAATAAAATCAAATTTTTGTTCTAAAAGAGGTACTCGTAGGAATCATTAGAGTAAAGTAGGATCTTGCACGCGGTAACGGTCGTTCAACTAACGTGACACTAACTGGGAATCTAGGAGAACTTATAATGAATGAATGCCATGTGAGATAGCAATGCATAAAAGTTCTATAACGACGCTATATTCAGCCACATTGTTTGTGGATGGCCCTAGGCATACGCCACCTGAAGAAACCAGTAGACCCTCGGTTGAGTAAACCACCCAAGCGGCAGAAGCTAAGTTCTTTTTATGATGATTGGCTCTGTCTGTGAATCCTAGGTTGATCGAAGACTCCATTGACATCTGTCAACGAAGTGAAAACTCGATAAGAAACCCGAAGATGTAAGGAAAAGATATATACACTAAATTACATTAGTATACTTAGAGTTCCACCCAAGCCTGGGGCTCGAGTGTAATATCTTTTTAAGTAGAGCCCATTTCTGGACTCGGCCAACCTATTCCCTTTGTAATCTTCTAAATCATAGGATCCTTTTTCTAATGCACGTCACACGATATAAGGACCATGCCACATGGGCTTAAACTTTATTTCCCCCAGTGGTTCTTTGGCTTGATCATACAAGAGGACCAAGTCACCCTCAACATACAATCGAGGAATATTTGAGCCCTATTTTTCAGTTTTCGTTATTTCCTATCCGAGACATGTTTTTGCACCACATATTCCAGCCAGCTGGAGATGAATTTCAAGAAACCGAGAGAGGTTTTTTTTATAACAATATTAATTACAAAAACCTCTCTCAGTTTCTAGAAATATTTTTTTATCAGTGAGATACAATGTCATATTTAATGCCTATTTTCCCAGTTTGTTGCGCATTCTGCTGCATTTTTGTTGTAGGTTATTGTTGCATAGAAAATCTGTTGTGTAGGGATGACAGAGTGTCCATCAGTGAAAATGATGACTTATCACAACCATAGGGTCGAAGTTGATCATGATCAATGATTGTAAAGAATATCTCGGTTATGATTATGATTTGGAAAAGTGAATTCATTGAAGTTATTGTTCTCTTTCAAAGAAAACAGATCTGTGATTCTAGCAGGGAGTAGTTCGACCCTAGCAGCCAAGGGTGACATTAGATTTCTATATATGGGGATAATTTTCATGTAAACAAGGTTGGTTGGAAAATTTGGCAAATGATATCTATTGTATGTAATCTGAATTTTTGACCGAAATTTAATGCAAAGGTCTTGTAGCTTGACGATAAGATTCTAGTTGTAACAGTTGGATGTATTGTGATTATTTCTTTGCGTATGTGCTTCCTGTTATCTTTATTTCATATATTTTTCTGTCTATTTCGGAACGAATTATTGAACCTGCAGATTCGCTGTACAACGCCCCTTGTTCGCGGCACTTAGAAAAAACATTTTCCTCTAAAGCTAGCTCTGAATTCGTCCACAAAAGTGCTCCTGAGTTACTTCCAGTAATTTCTCCCACCACACACTACGGTTTTACACTGAAGGTTGTTTCTCGCCTAGCCTTATCCTCTTGAGTTCAATCACTGAGTCATTTGTCCTATATTTTCCTAAGACCGACTCCATAGCCCAAGTCTTACTTTCCTGCGCCAATGTAACCAGAACCCATTATATCATAGGTGTTAAATCTAACCATTATTTTCAAAGTCATATCCTGCGCGGAGACCACACCATTTCCGAGAGAGCCCTCTCCAAATATGAAAGGCTAGTTTTGGGTCTCAAAGTTGGTTGAAAAATTTACCTTTGTCGAATGTTTATCACCCGAACAGATTTACGGAGTGCTAACATTTTGGCGCCATTGCCGGGGACGAATTTGAAAATTTTCCCTAGGAAGAACAACATTGTTTTATTTCTAAGGTCTGAGAGCAGCAGACACTTAGGCACATATTGGTTGTATTTCTTCTCTGGCGACTCCACACATTATAAAATTAGTTTGAAGGTGATTCCACTGGAAGAAGAATCCAAAGCTAAAGTTTTCATGGCGAATCCAATCAAGCTTTGAATGCGAATCAAAGACTCCACTGGAGAATGAGACCTGTGGACAGAGATATGGAAGAGCAGTATGGAAAAATCAGGTACTCGAGCTTGAGTTTATTCCAAGAAGTGATTTATTGTTTTATCAATATCTTCTTGTCCTTTCCTGAGTTTTTCAAAAGAATATTTCTTCACTTACTGCGTTCAAATGAATCCCAGAGATCTACCCTTGTATATCCTTCATTGCAAACTGTAGGTATACCTCCTTCTTGTATAGCCGATATTCACCAAGCTCCTTCCTCTGAACCATATGATGTTCATGATCATTCTTGTGATATTAATGAAACCAAATCTAAGCTTGTACTTTATGTTCTTAATCCAACACCCTCCAAGATTCAAGAAAGATACAATCCTCTTAAATTTCCTTCCATCCTTCATGAATTTCCTCTGAAACATTATAAGTACCTTCCTTGGTTCAATGGAGAGCTTGACGGAAAGTCATCTGAAAAACATATTCAGGCCTTTGAACATTTTATATAACTTTTTGAGATCGAACATGAGGATGTGTCTATGAGGGCCTTTTCTGAGTCCTTACAAGGAGATGCCAAAGCATGGTTCAGACATTTGCAGCCTTAATCGATTAGCTTGTGGGATGAATTGAGGGAACCTTTCCGTAGATTTTGGGGTGAGAGAAATTCATGGGATCTACTCCTTTTAGAGTTTTATGCCATGAGAAGAATGAAAGATGAAACCATCTCAAATTTCAGTAGGAGGGTTTCTAGCCTTTATTATAAGCTTCCTAAAGAAATCTAGCCTCCTGAAGTTGCTTCCATGCTCCATTATGTAACAACCTTTCAACGAGAATTATCTTTTATTTTGATGGAGAGGAATTCTATGTCTTTGTAGCAGATGTTCAACAATGCTCAGGAAGTTGAAGACAATATTCAAGCATATAAGGAGCTGCAAAATCAGATTTTGGATGAGAAATTGAAAGTTGGGGAACTAGAGACTGTGCATAATATGCAGGAGGTTGATCATGTCATAATTTTTCTTGAAGGATGTCATGAGGATGTGTTTGCAAAGAATGATGATCAGCTTGAATAGCAAGCTACTCTCCCGAATTGTTTTGATACTAATTTAGTTTCTGATCCATCTCATGATAAGCACGGGGCTGATTGTTTTATGTATTCATTTGTAGACAATCAAGAAAATGAATTTGCAAATCAACCTGTTGAAGAGAAGGTTGATGTCCCAAGATTTTTCTTGTTAGATGACATTGTAGATATTGTTGATTTTCCTATATATTATGAATATGATGATGATCACGGTGTTGACTTCCTAGAACAACCAAGTGCATTTTCTCTATCAGAAAATGTTCCTTTTCAGCAGTGTAATGAGGGAAATCAGCCTACATATCACAGTTACAAAGAAGAAAGTATTGAATCAGATGAAGGAAATTCTTTTTATTTATGCTTTTCTTCATTTAAATTGTTGAAATAAAATTCTAACATCGTCACTAAAGCAAAGGAATGTGTGTTGATGCAAAATCACACTGATTCATGGGAAACAATTGACAAGAAATTACAACAATCTTCTCATGTGTTTAATGACCATGTTGCTTGTTATACGGAAGGTTTTATCAGTTCAAAATTGCATCCATTGGTCGAAGATGAATCTAAAAATGAGTGTGTATAGAAATCCAAATAAATTGAAAAATGTGCATATGACAACAGTGAAGAAAATGAAGAAATTTCTGAATTAGATGAAGGAACTTTGCCATTGTGTTTTTCATCTTTCGAATTGCTAAAGAATTTTTTTTATAATGTTTCAAATCAGAAATCCTAGATGCATGATGTTGAATATGAAGAAAGCAGTGGACTTGCAAATGAAAACCATCTTCCATTATGTTTTTCTTCCTTTGAATTGTTGAAAGTAAATCATGAGATAACAAAGGAAGCATTGAAGTCTGATTGCATTCATAGTGACATTGTTTTACATGAGAAAATTGTTATAAGTGAAGAGGACCAACAACCTTCTCATACCTTTAATGACCATGCTGTTGATTATATGGAAGGGTATTTCAGTTCAGATTTTGCAGCCTATGATCAACTATCATCTTGGAAATAAATATGATGGTCAATCAATGTCAGGGTTAGATATGGATTGCTTGCCACTAGGGGTTTCATTTCAGCCAACACTGTCTTCTTATTTAGAAGATTGTTATTTCCAGCAGTCTCAACATATTTTTCAACCTTCTTGTGGTAATCAACAAGTTAAATTACATGAAAACAAGGATGTAGTGGAAGGGGTGAAACATGATTGTTGTTTTATGCACATTCTGGAGGATCCATTTGCAGTTTTGCTGGAGGCGGCAAACAATCTCAATGTTTTTTATTTTTTGAGATTTGAATTTATAGATAAATTTTTGAATGACTTATCAGTAAACATGCTTTGGAACAAGCATGTGCAAAGAAAGAAAAAAGTGGAAAACGTGCTTGCATGGTTGCATTGGCATTTTGATTTCACTTGACTGACATATTTTTCAGTAGTTAGGGTAGGTAGCAGTGAAAATAATCTCGGTAATATGTAATATACCAGATATAAAAAGTATGCAGAATAGAAATAAAATGCTAGAAATGGTAGAATAATAGGAAGTGTTGTACCACCATTCAGCTAGGGGTAACCATTGAGCCCACTGATTTTTCTTTTCAGAAGCAAAACACCTCAGATATGTTTCCAAACACTTGTTGACAACTTCTGTTTGACCATCAGTCTGGGGATGATAAGATGTGTTGAGATGCAATTGGGTGCCCTGTAGCTTGAATAGTTCTTGCCAAAAATTGCTTGTGAAAGTTGGGTCACGATCAGAAACAATAGAGTGTGGCATGCCATGAAGCTTGAAGACCTGGTCCATGAAAATTTGAGCCACCATGGATGCAGTAAATGGGTGTTGAAGAGTGCATAAATGAGCATACTTGGAAAGGCGATCCACAACCACCATTATGACTGATTTATTTCCTGATTTGGGTAAGCCGGTAATAAATTCCATAGAGATATCCTTCCAAATAGCAGGTGGAATCAGAAGCAGTTGCAGTGTTCCCAGATATTTGACTGTTTCTCCCTTATTGCGTTGACACACATCACATTCAACGATAAAATTACAGATGTCATGTTTCATACCATCCCAGAAAAAAGAATGTTTGACCATGTCATAGGTTTTGGTGAACCCGGAGTGCCCCACTATGGGTGTAGCATTAAGCTCAGAAAGTACTGTGGATTTAAGCTTTGATTGTTTACTTAAATACAAATGAACTTTGTATCGAATCTCATCCTAGAGCCAAGAGTATCCTGGGGGAGCTAGAGCATTGGTTTGCAATTGCTGGATCAGATGCGAACTTTTGGGATCTTGTAGCCATTCCTGGCGAACAACTTGGAGCCAATCTGGTAGAATGAAGGAAAGAGAAAAAAGGGATCCTTCTTCTTCATATTTTCAGGACAACGCATCCACCACCACATTGTCTTTTCCTTTCTTGTAAATGAT
>SNQJ01S0096928.1:22313-53813 GCA_010110895.2 Picea sitchensis
TTGTAATAGGACCAAATCCCCTTTTGCGGATTGGTCAAAAGACAATTATAATAGGCAGAATAAGAAGTCGGCCCTAGCAGTTAATAAAGAGACCCAGAAATATAATAAAGGTGGGTTTACCCACCCAGTTTGAGAAGTCAGCCCTGCCAGTGAAGAGACACTTCACATGTGCCAGACTTGTATAAATAAAGGAGGCTAGCGCCTCACTTAGACACAACTCACTTGCTCAGTTTGAGAGACAAGTTTTGATCTGTTACTAACAAAGGAGAGAGAGAGTGGCGCATATCTAGGAGAGGACTTTTTGTATTAGCATAAGAGATCTCTTGGCATTGTATTGGCTATCTATATTAAGGAAGTTTTGTTGGGTTTTCTTCCTCTAGAGGGTTTCCCAGGATAAATGTTGTGTCTCTTGTGATTGTGTATTTCTCAGTGATCTTGGATTATGCTATTGTTATCTAATGAAATGCAAACATCTATAATAATGGCTTAAACATTAACACCTAGCTAAGGAAAAATCCATACAGAAACGTGCAACTACAGTGCACATATTTCAAGGAGGTTTTGCTGCCAAGGAGGTCGTACTGTTCAAGTCGTACAACCGAAATCTGAGCAGAGATTTCGAGGTGTAATTTTTGTGGTAGTTGGCACATTTTTCAAGGTGATAAGTGCTATTGTAATTAATGTTGAATTTATTGTTGTTATAAACTCAGAATTTTCCTGTGAGCTCAATAAGAAGAATCTACTTGACTGGTTTTCCCCTTGTGAGTTTTTCTAGGGGCATTGCCCAGAAATTTTCTATGTTAAATGTGTGAATGTGTTTGTTGTTTTATTGGAGGTTGAAATCTGATTTGTGACTAAGTGTTTGTCTGAGTTATTTCAACAGGAAGCGATCGGGTGAGATCTTCTCAGACAGGGGAAGTACACTTAAGAGATCCTAAAGAGATTTAGGACAGAGGGTAGCAAAATAATGGCCACTTCGATGGTGACCAACCTGAAGAAGATTGATTCTTCAACTTTAGAGTTGGAAAACTCCAGACAATACAAGTAGTTGATTGGATCGTTTGATGTATCTAGTCAACACTCTACCAGACATTTGCTTTGTTTTTAACACCTTGAGCCAGTTCACGGTGGAGCCGAGGGAAGTTCACTGGGTCGTAGCAAAGCACATGCTCAAATATTTGCAGGGCACAGTAGGATATGGATTGCAGTACCTTGGTGGAGATGGTGCGAGGTTGCAAAGCTACTCAGATTCAAATTGGGCATGCAGTGAAACAAATCGGAAGAGCACCTCTGGGTGTTGCTTCATCTTGGGGTCAACAGTGATTTCCTGATTTGGAAGGAAGCAGGCCTTGATAGCACTCAATTCAGTTGAGTTCGAGTACATGGCATCCAACTTAGCTAGTTGTGAAGCCATCTTGCTTCGCAAGCTATTCACGTGACTATTTGGTCAGGAGCTGGAACTGACTATGATTCGTTGTGACAACCAAAGTTGCATAAAACTCTCAGAGAATCCATTGTTTTATGACAGGTCAAAGCACATTGAGATCAGATACCATTTCATCAGAGACAGGGTCCTGAAGGGAACAGTGAAGCTCCAATACATTCCTACAAATGAGCAATTGGCAGACATACTCACCAAGCCCTTGGTGAAGGGCAAGTTCGTCTTCTTTTGAGACAAGGTTGGAGTGGTGGAGAATACCTTCCTCGCTAAGAGGGAGTATTAGTGACTGTAGCTCAGATAGGAATTTCCGCAAGGGTGTCTACTTGTGGAAATCGTCATTTAATGTATCCTATTCTTTTTCTAGAGTTCGGTTTATTAATTTATTAATAAAGTGAATGTTTTTTATTAAAGTGACTTTTAATTAATAAAGTGTCTAAGTTGGGGCATTTAATGATTTAATTAAAAGAGAGTCATTGATCTCACGATTAGATCTTGACCATTGAGATTAGGGATTAGGCTCAAGTCAAAGTTATAAAAGACAAAGAGGGGAAAGGACAAAGACATAGAGAGTATTTATTCACAAGTCACGTGAGTAAGTGAGAAAATCAAAGTTTCGTTTTTCAACCATTGGCGAGAAGATTTCAGTAGGAGAATTCACCCGAGAAGACCAGCCAATAATTACCAATAGGTCGCACGTGTGGGCCATACAGCTTCAAGACAGACACACGTGTGGTCCATACAACCATGCAGCAGCAACAACCCATACGTGTGAGCAGATCATGCCGCACGTGTGAGTCGTACAAGTCATACAACAACAGGTCGTACAACAATCTCGGGGGGGCAGCAGTTGAGATGATTTCCAGATTTTCGGTTTTGTTGTTTTGTCTGTAATTTTCTCAGAGCCATTTTCCCAGTCAGGGAGCTCAAGATATTTTGAATGATGAATTGATTTAGCAGAGCAGAAAATAATTGTGCACATGTGTGATTGTTTCTCTTTTTTTTTGCATTAAATGTTAAATAATTCAAGTAGTGTAATCTAGATCTGATCTGTTTTACCTAGTCACTGGTTTTAAGAAATTAACAGGATTTACTAATCTAGTTGTAAATTTCCTTCTTATTTTCCTCCATTGCCCAAATCTTTGAGGCACTAGTCTGACCAAGGAGAAAAGGCACTTCTCAATCTTTTTGTTCATTTATTTTACCCAATTTTTGGCTCAAATCTGCAATTGACTCTCATAGATTTGACCCCCGAGCAGCAAATTGACATAGGGACTTGTGTTTTCTAGCAAATTTATGTGCCTCTTGCCTTTTAATTTGTTGATTCATTATTAAAGTTACATTTTGTAAGCATGGCAGCAAGCTGATTTTATTATCTAAGGCTCGATTTAATCTCTAAAGTTTGTTATTCTGGCCTTTAGATTCACAAGGACACCCCCCTAAGGCTGGAAAAGCACGAGCCAGAAGCGAGAAGAAGCTAGCCAAGTTAACAATGTGGGTTGGCCTCTTGATTGTTACACCTAAAGGCCCTTTGTGATCCTATGGCTAATCATTGGGATCAGTTTGAGTGCTAACTGTTACCTTCCAAATTGTACTTAATGATAAAATCCCTAATCCACAAGGTACAACTCAAGGGGAAACTATTAGGATGGTCACCATCGTCACCTAAGAAACCTATCCTATTCATTTTAGGCTGACTCTCCTCCGACTGAAGGGGGGTCTCCCTAGTAGGATTACTAAAGCTAAGCAATGAGGCACAAGGTGAAGTGAGAATAGCTTTAGTAAAACAATGTTTTGGGGTTTTTAGAATTTTAAAAGAGGTGATGGAAGGAAGTAGAGATTAGTGCCAAATCTAACAAGGGCAATGGAGTCAAGGTGAATCAAAGGGGATTATGGAGCCAAGAAGAAAACCCCTCTTAAGAATTGGTCTATTTCATTCAAGGATTAGGAATAAGAGATTAGAAGCAAGGAAAAAAATATCTTGTCTAATCAAGGTTAGTAATGAAGATCAAGGCCCGACAAGAAGGAGTCCTCAAGGGAGAAACCTTCACCAAAAAGATCAACTATAGCTTGATAAACACACATGATACTTCTTGCTAGGGTTCCAAGATTGATAGACAAAGCAAGGCACCAAATAAGTATCAAACTAACAAAGGAAGAAGGAGAAGAGTTACCCCAAAATGTCTTCCCTCCAATGGTAGAAAAGTCCTCAATGGATCAATCTAGTTGGCTTGTAGAAGACTTGAGCAATTCACCAGTGCACCAAATAGAACCAAGATAGAGAAGCTTCAAGAATTGACAACAACATCCACAAAGAAAGAAACCTTTACACAACCATATGCTCCAAGAAAGATATGTCAATTAAGCTCCAAGGAGTGGAAGCTCCAAAAATCCAACCATAAGATCAATAAATATTAAATACATCAACAAACCTCTAGCACCATCATCATCCATGTCATCAACAATCCATGGAACCAAGTGAATAGCCCAACTATCCAAAGCTCTTTGTGATGAAAATCACAAGGGTAGTGAAGAAATTCACTAGTAAAACCCTTATGCAAAATGAGGGGTAACACTAACAACATCTAGGTTTTTTTTATTTGTTGTTGTTTTTTGGCGTTTGGGGGGGAGGGAAGGGCTCCCTTTTTACGTGAGCAGACATTACTCAAATTTGGGTACTTATCCCGACAGACCAGGGGCATCTCCAACAAGTGGGTACATTTTCATCAATTTATCAAAATCATCGAACCGATTATGGGGTTTTTCGATCAAATCCAACCTTTTAAACCAGAAATGAATGATTCCATATAGAACAAGTCTTCCTAATCTAACCAGTTCCATAACAATGCGTCATGGGCCCACTAAGAACACTTAAAACAGAAAACCAAAATTTAAATGATAAAAAAACTAAAACCCTAAACCCAAATCTAAACCCCTCCCCTTATTTATTTAATAAAACACTTTAAAAATAAAATTAAATTAAAAAAACAATATTAAAACTAAAAGCCTAAACCTAATTCTAAATCCCTCCCCTATCTATTTAATGATGTACCCCTGTGGTGAACCAACTCTGTTCATACACAAAATATCCAAAATACTTGGAATATAAAGAAGTCCATTTAGGATAATAATATATATTGAATAATAATGTATAAGAATATGAATATTGAACAACTAAGGGCCATGTTATATATACCTAGATGGAGTAGATGGAGTGCCCTTTCATTAATAGTCATGTCTTTTGGATAAGACACATATTTTCATTATAATGTATTTTCATTAATTAATTATTATTATTTATTATTTATTGTTTATATAATTTTGTATATATTTATGTTATTTATGTTTATAACATTGTCTTCCCCTTTAGAAATGCTTTGTCCTCTAAGCATATTGAGGGAAGGACTGGACGTCTTTTTATTTAGCTTGTAATGTCGTCGCATCATTCTTTATTCTGTCATAGTTGATGATACGAGACAATATGAACCTCTGATTGTTGAGCAAAATTTCGAATCATAAAAGGATCTGACCATCCTAATTCAATCCTTTGCAGACCGTTGCACTTCCATGATAAATTGTTATCATGAGATTTAATTGTGTTGGTATCAATATTTTTTGAAAGATAAGTCAATTGTTTTTGTCCTGCGTGATATTGATAATTTGACTGGTTACGATATCTGTTCTTATGATTTGGATGTCGATAAGGGGTTTTTGTAGCATGATTTTCCCTTATTGTACTTTTAGTGTTTTCTTGATTTTCTTTTGGATTTTTCTTTTATTCATGCACTAATGTTGCATTGTTAATTGATGAACCTTTAATAGTAAGTACACTTGGAATTTCCAACGCTTGTACTCCAACATCTGACGTTGTTCTGACTTCAACTGGATTTGTATTTGTTCCTTTCTCTACAACTTGGATTTGTACAACTGATGAATCATTTATTTCAATGGGACCAGTCATTGTTTCTTTATCAATCAATGATTTCTTGTTGGTAAGTCGTTTTAACGTTTCTTGTTGCAACTTCTCACCTTTTAACTTCTTAATCTGTGTGATCAAGTTCTGACTATTGATCTTGAGGCAAGAAATTTCTTCGTTTTTATTTGTGATAATTTTGTCAATTTCTTTTTGCATATTTTGCATTGATTTTTTATTTTCTTGAAGTATTACTTTTGAGATATCTTTAAAGCTATGTTACGCGGGGAACCGTCCCCCCCCAAAAAAAACCATGTACCCACCTATTCCTGCGTTCCGGGGACTTGGGGACCCTTAGGAAACTTACCTAAATTGTTGGAGACTCCATTAGGGACTTGGGGAGTTGTTGGTCGTCCCCAAGACGTTCCAAACAGATTTCAGGAACGTTCTGAACAAGTTTCAAGGATGTTCTCAGCAGATTTCAGGGATTTTCTTCACAGATTTCAGGGATTTTCTGGGCAAATTTCGGGGATATTTCAAGGATATTTCGAGCATATATCTTCAGTCTTGACAATCATGGAAATTGATGATTGGACATTAAGATCGTTTTTTCCATCCATTATTTTTGTATTGCATTGATGTAAAAGTTGCATCTCAAAACATGGGTTTTGTATGATGGGTTTCGATTTAGGTTTTTGGTGATTTAAATATTGTATTTTCAGCAACAATATTACAACAAGAAAAGATTCCATGTAAAAAAAACCAGGAAATGTAACATTTCAAAGGGCTGATCCTTGTGGTTATTTCTCTTCTTCTTCTCATTTTTCTGGTCATCTTAGCTTTTACATATTGTACATGGGTTTCCAAGAGTCATTCAAGTCTAATGCTTCCACCATCCCAACCTCAAGCATTGTGAAAACAATCGGATAGTAGTGACTTCGATAGGGTACTAAATGTTTTAATAAATTCTTATTCAATCACCTTCTTAATCTGAAATATGAATCTAATCTCTTTACAAAACCAAAGTGTTTTATAGTGGTTTTCAACAAAGATGTAAAAATATGCAAAACCTATTGAGAAGGGAATGCCTTTTATGTTTTAATATAATCATCTTTAACAAGAAATATGGGGAAGAACTGCTATAGAAACAGTTCTCACTTAAGTTTCCTAAAGCTAAACTGCATTTTGTTCATCTAGCAGCCAATAATGCAATGCCACTCAACCCTTTTTTAAATTGCTTGAGCTTTTTCAGAATTGGCAAGTGTAAGGGTTGTTCATAATACTATATAGTATAGCTTGTTATGCATACAAGCTTGAAACAACTACAAATGTTTGGGGGTGCGCTCTCGCCGTCTCAGGGACGTGTTCCCCCGTTCCGAAAACCAATGCAACATAGATTTAAAGTCTTTTGGTGTTACTGAATTTGGTTCCGATGTAGTGTCTTGTAATGTTATCTTTTTCTTCTTATAAGAGAATGTCAAAAACTTCTTCCTGTTTAAGATGAAAGACCCTAGTGTTTCCATCCAGGGTGAACACAAAATTATGTCACTGTCATCGTTCCACAAGGATTTAACAGAGAATTATGATACGCAAGTATAATCTCCAATGTTCAGTTGTAAATTGCTTATGCTATATTGTTTTTCGTTCCACGAATCTAGTTTTTCAATTATATTTGACTCAAAAATGACTAATTGGTTAGCGAATTCAGTACTAACAAAATTATTATACTAAACTCCATTACTAGAATCTTCCTTTCTCATAACTAGACTCCATTTTGCTTTCGTCATAATCTTGCAATAAATGATACTTTGAATATGAAGCTTATATACCCCTTCTTTACTTCTTATTGGTCCTTTTATACTTGAAAGTGAAACTTAATGAATAATTTTTTTATAATTTGAACCTTGAAAGTTCCTTTATAAATTTCTAACTTCCTTTAAATAGCCTTGAAGTTTCCTTTAAATCACTTTTTATAACTTAAATCTTAACATTTTTTTGAAATTAAACTTTGATTTTTTTATTATTATTTTATCCCAATGTATAATTTCTCATACTTTTTATTTTTGTACCTTTTCGATTTAAAAGTGGTTGTACATCCAATTAATTGAAAGGTACGGACACTAACTCAATTTGTGCGGACGCGACTCTTAGATTGGCAGACGTAATTAATCGCATGTATGGACAAATCGTGTTGTCCTTAAATCGTACAGACTGCAGCTTGATGGAGGACAAGTACGGAATTAGCATTTGCACAGTGGATTTGATGATTAAGGTGGACGATACAGACATAGACTAGAAAATGGCTACTGTACGGAAAACGTAGGGATTCCAGTGTCAATTAGTTTGATGTACGACGACAATACGGACAAGGTATGCGACTGCTATTCGTATAACGACTAAAGACTAATATTTGTACAACAATTGGTGGATGTTGTTCGTACGGTGGTTGATGACTACTATTCATACAACGGTTGGTAGCAATTCAATTTTCCTTGGCAATGAATTGTCTTCTTGTTAAATTTACATGCTGTGTGAGAGCCGATCCCACGGGGTGGCCAAGACCCTAGATGTGTTCTAGGAGACTGGATGTGTTCCATGGAATCCTTGCCCGTGCTTGGATTGATCCTTGGATGTGTGTTCCTTGGTGGTTGATGCAAGAGACCCTAGATGTGTTCTAGAATTTGGATGTCTTCGAGGAATTCTGCCGTGCTTGGATTGATCCTTGGATGTGTTCACTTGGTGGTTGATGCAGAGACCCACAAGATGTATTTCTAGGGGCCCTGGATGTGTTCAGGGGAATCCTTGCCCGATGCTGGATTGATCCTTGGATGTGCTCACTTGGTGGTTGATACAAGACCCTAGATGTGTTCTAGGGCCCTGGATGTGTTCAGGGAATCCCTTGCTTAAGTGCTTGGATTGATCCTTGGATGTGTTCCTTGGTGGTTGATTCAAGACCCTAGATGTGTTCTAGAGGGGCCCTGGATGTGTTCGAGGGAGTCCCTTGCTGTGCTTGGATTGATCCTTGGATGTGTTCCCTTGAGTGGTTGATGATATAGAGTCCCTTAGATGTGTTTTAGGGCCCCTGGTTGTGTTCCATGGAATCCTTGCTTAGTTCTTGGGTTGATCCTTGGTCTCGACCTTGGTGGATAAGACCAGGGACTTTTTACAGGGCTACTTGATTCTCTATAAAGTACTTGATGGTACATGACCTTCCTTGAAGGAAGGGACATATACAAGGGGGATAAAGTCCCATATGCAGTAAAGATAAAGTAATAGGTTCACCATATGATTTGAAGGAGTGAGTAATACCACCTTGTTAACCCTCTCTTGTCCTTGGTTGATTGTTCTGGGGTCCTTTGGTTTATTGGGGTTTTTGTTTTATTGGTTGTGGGCTTTGTTTTAGTGGTTGTGGGCTTTGTAACCCTTCCCTTGTTGTGGGCTTTGTTTTGGTGGTTTGTGGGCTTTGTTTTAATTTTGGGGGTTAAACTTTAAAGTTAATGATCACATGTTCAAATGTAAAATTTAAACATGTGATTATCAATAATTTTTAATTAACCCCTTTGCCCTAACCTATGACTATTTAAAGACCCCCCCTTTTCCTCTTCTATCACATACATACTCTCTTGTATTAGCGTGGAGCCTCCTTGAGCTAAAAAGCTGACCTCACCATTTTTGATGCACACTGTGAAGGGGTGTGGAGTCACCTTGGCTTACTGACCTACTTCACATTTGTCCAAGGCTCCCTTGAAGGGCCGGTCAGCAGCCCTCCCTATGATGGAGTGAACACCCTATTCTACATTTGTCTCCTTTATTAGGTCGCAGTGGATGTTCTTAGCGGGTAGGCTATAGGTGTAATATCTGTTGGAGCATTAAACCCTCAGCAATTCCAGGCAACCCTCTATCATTACAGCGTCCTCTTCTAACTGCGCATCTTATTCACAGGTGTTTGTGTATGGGGTTTAGACCCTGATGGTAGCAAAGGGTTTATATTAGGAGCCACGACACTCAGGATCACGAGAAGGTCTCTTTGTGAAGAGTTTTGTTTATGGGGTTTGATCTCTTTTTTGTAGTGGTTTTATTCCCTTAACCTATTGACTCGGTGGCATAAAATTTTCCTTCAACCTTTGGCAAAAAAGATCTTTGATAGATCATGAGCTGAACCTTTAAGCATAACATTGATTTTATCTCTCACTGTGGTTGTGTATCATCTTCAAGGTAAGGCAATTGACAGGTATGTTTTCTACTTGACTTTTCTAGACTTAGATTTGAGCTTCCTGTTATTCAATCCCCGGTGGTATATAAGATCTTCCGTTACTTGGAAGAGTCTTTGTACCTCTTACATTTGCTTTAGAATCAAAATAGAGATCTGTTGGGTCCTGCATTGAGAGATCTAACATTATATATTTAGAGGGTTTTCTTATCACTGTTTGAGATCTGAGTCAATTGCATATAGTTTGAGTTTACTATTGAATGAGCATTGTCTAATCTGCTTTAAGTTCTGAGATTTATTAATGTTTGTCTTCTTCTACAGTCACTTTGTCTTCTATAGACCCATCTCCATATGTTGATTTATTATGAGGATCTAAAGGCGTTTAAGCTTTGAAATTAAAAGAGGCTAGCTGAAATTAAAAATTACCCTAAAATTCTAACATGGTATCAGAGATGTAGGGTGTAATAACTCAAATCTGATGTGAGTTTGCACGGATCCATTTTGTACAGATCCATTTTGTTTTTAGGGTTGTAGTGTGGAGTCGACCATGTCTAGAGAATTATCGATCCAAGTACGACGGAGACTTGCAGTGACTTCTAGCACTGGAAATCTGAGGATAATGAAGCTTATTCGCGAGAACATGATCCTACCAAGAGAGACTTTATTCACGGAAGTTAGAAGAACCACCTCACAGAGCCAAGCGACCAAATTTTAAAGAGGAAACAAAGCCAAGGCCAGTATCATCTTTAGTGCAATCCAAAGACAACGGGTACCCTATAATGGAGTCCTTTTAGTACTCCTAAAGAGTGCTACGTTGCCTTAGCTGACCTCTATGAGAGAAGGTACACACTCAGAAAAGTGTCTTGAAGAAACAGCTTCCGCCTGTAAAGAAATGGAAAAGAATGATAGCATGGCCATTCTTCTCAAAATCTCCCAAATTAGAAGTCCGATGACTAATTGCAATGGGGTTCCAGGTTGAAGATGATGGTTCAAGCGACCATTGATGGACTTCCAGCTATTTGTGGAGTCTTCCTTGCCTCTGTGAGTGGAAGAGAAACCCAACCAAACTTTACAAGACTGTGGCATGACTTCTTGTAAGAGGAAGGAAGAATGAACAGTAGAAAAGACTATCCTGTCCTACAAGAACATGTCTTAGCAGCAAAGGCCAAGAAATGGAAGAAATTCCCAAAGTCAAAAGGCAAAGATAAGAAACACCAAGGTAAGCTATCTCATCTCAAACCTCAATTATCTAAAGTTAAATGTTACAATTCGCGATTAGATTTGGACATTATGCAAAAATTTGCCGGGAACCCTCCCCTCCTCAACCCAGAGGAAGAGAAGGAAGGTTTCAAAGGTTTCAAAGCCTGGAGTTGTAGAGAAATAGGCTAAACCTCAAGAGGAGCCTCAAGGCCAAAGAGCTGAGAGTGCAACTAGAGAACAAAGGAATTCGAAGAACACTGCTGTTTACGCCCTTTAGGCACCATCACCAAATCGAGGAGGAGATTTGGTTAATAAGAGCCGATGGGGCCTCAAAACACATGATTGGTTTCAAACATAACCTTGCAAATTATTAAGACAATAAATTCAAAGCAAAGGTTGAACTAGGCTACGATGGCACTTACGAGATAAAGGTTTTGGCTCTACTTCTTTTCAGTTTCACTCGGGTAACATCTTTCATATTGATGAAATTTTTTATATTCCTGGTTTAAAGAAAAATCTAACCTCAGTTGCAGTGCTAGAAATTAAGGTTATCCTGATTAGTTTTCAAAGACAAAGCCTTCTTATGGTCTCATTAATGATCAAGAATCGCACTTCCCATAACAATTTGGAACTTCGTGAAATTAATGTGTTTTGTATAAGATTTCAGGTCAAGTCTTTCAAGCTCTAGCACATGAGACATTAAATCCTTGCGAGCTTTGGCACGGGAGACTAGGGCACCTGAACTTTAATGCACTCCCAGGTTTGCAAAGATGGTAACAAGTATGCACCGGTGTTTTACATTGAACATAATAGCATCACATGAGTTGTTACTTGGAAAGAACACAAAGAAACCCTATCCTCTTAACCTTGAGAAAATCAATACGGAGTTTTTAAGATCCTAATTCATTACGACCTTTGTGGTCCTATATGCGCACCTTCCACTTGAATGGTTGCCCACATATTTACATTATTTTTATTATTGATTGTTCACGCCAAAACTTGGATATATTTCTTGAAAACTAAAGATGAATCTTTTGAGGTTTCAAGACTTTAAAAATCTTGTTGAAATCCAGACAGGAAGGCACATCCGAGTTCCGAGAACAGACAAGGGAAAAAAATTTGACTCCCTCAAGTATGATGAACTCTACCGAGCTTCTAGGATTAAGAGTGTTACGTACCTTACAACCCCCTCAACAAAATGGTGTGGTAGAAACGGGACCATGAAAGCGGCCAGGAGCCATGATGCATGATAGGAACTTGCCACTATCTCTACGGGGGTACAGTCTGGCCGGTATACATACGAGAATAGATGCCCTCACAAAAGTGCCCAGTCGCGAAAACTCAGAAGAAGTTTCGGGTTGAAAACCGGTTGAGCATATGAGGATTTTTGGCAGTCCAGTTTTCATACACATACCAAAAGAGAAGGGACCAAACTTGAGCCGTCCGGTAGGAAAGGAATTTTTGTGGGATACAGTGAAACTTCAAAGACATCACGGATTTACATCCTAGGAAAAAAATTCATTGAAGTAAGCCATGATGTAACTTTTCATGAAGAGAAAGCATTCCAACGGGCCAGAGATCTTTCATGCTTGATGAGGAGGGCGGGGAGCTCCATCGTCGCATGATTCTCCTTCTCCAGATTAACAGATGGAGGAAACCTCTGAGGTTGAAGCAGATCCAACTAGAGACTCTATTGAATTCCCAATGGAGCTACCTCCTGTCAAAAAGGAAACCGGCTTGGTGTCGTGAAATATTGAGAGAAGCGGAAAGGCGCACCGGCACGAAGGGCACTGAGCGAGGGAAACCAGATAAATTTTCGGTCTAACTAACCAAGTTAACTCGCAGCCAGTGATTCTGAACCTTCCACTTTTCTTGATGCCTCTAAACATCAAGTATGGAAGGATGCAATGAGAGAAGAATATAACTCTATCTTGAAGAATGATGTTTGGGCAGTAGTTCCCAGACCTCGCAACAAATCTGTGGTAGCTTCCTATAAATGGCTTTATAAAATAAAAGCATCACGGCCGGATAGCGTGTTGAAAAGTATAAGGCTAGATTGTGGCTCGGGGCTTCTCTCAAAAAAGAAGGTATTGACTACAAAGAGACTTTGCTCATTTGCCCGGTATTAGTCTATGAACTATTATTTCACTTGCGGCGGTATTTGGATGGAAATTACATGAGATGGATGTTAAGACTGCTTTACTCAACGGTGAACTTGAAGAGGTTTACATTGAGCAGACTGAAGGCTTCATACTACACAATAAAAGATCACATGTATGTAAACTTAAGAAAGACTTGTACGGATTGAAACAAGCTCAAGAGCCCAGGTATGGCAAAATTAATGACTTCTTACAAAGTCTTGGATTCTCCAAAGAGCATAGCTGACCCAAATATCTATATAAAAATCATTCAAAAATCATCGGTTCCGCTAGTTCTTTATGTGGATGATTTGTTCCTCGCAGGAGAGGAAGACAGTAGCTTTCGGACTAAGAGGAGCTTCAAAATTTGAAATGAAAGATCTGGGGCTCATGCACACTGCTACAGGCTTAGAAGTTTGTGAGAAACCGGGGAGAAATTTTCTCCCTCGAGTAAAATATGCCATTGTCTCCACTCCACCAGTTGGCATGATGGATTGCAAGTCCATGACTACTCAATGATCTCCAATTTAAAGAAACTCCAAGAACAAGTCACAGGCTCAGATCCAAAAGACCCCATAGTGTATAAATGAGGATCCCATTTGGATCCTTGATGTATCTAGGTAACATGCGAGACCCGATATCTGCTATGCTACTAATGCTCTGAGCCAGTTCATGAGTGAACCAAAACATATACACATGGATGCAGTAAAACATATCACGAGATATGTTGAGGGGGACCATAGCCTATGGTCTCGATACACATCAAATTAGAGTGCTTGATGTTACATAGCTTCCTGATTGGTGGATGGGTAGGTGTTGGGACCGGGAAGGTACTTGGGATATTACTTCGATCTTGGTTATTATGATTTCTGGTCCAGCCGGAAACGGGGCTCCATAGCTAATGCTTGCAGTATATAGGCTGCTAGCGGCTAGCCGGTGTGGCTTCGAGGCTACTTTTCGGACTTGACCGGAATGAGCGCCGGAGCCCACCGGTTATACCGTGACAATCAAAGTATAAAGGCTCCATGAGGCAGGTGTTTCATGACCAGGATCAAAGGCACGGTAGAATGAGGGGTATCATTATATCGGGGATGTGATTGGGAAAGTTCGATATTACTCGGTGTGTTGAAGCCGTTAGAGACATCTGGTGGACATTTTCCTGAAATACACTTTGGCTTTGATAAAGTTACATACTGATAAAGCTTGGTGTGGTGAGGAATACCCTCTCTTAGGGAGGGGTGTTAAATTACATCTGGTGACAGGAGCCATTCTCCACGAAGGGTGAAGCCAAGATCCTAGTTGTGTTCTAGGGCCTCTGGATGTTCCAGGGAATCCTTGCTTAGGTCTTGGATTGATCCTTGGATGTGTGTTCCTTGGTGGTTGATGCAAGACCCTAGATGTGTTCCAGGGGCCCACGGATGTGTTCCAGGGAATCCTTGCCGATGCTTGGATTGATCCTTGGATGTGTTCCTTGGTGGTTGATGCAAGACCCTAGATGTGTTCCTGCAGGGGGCCTTTTGGATGTGTTCGAGGGAATCCTTGCTTGTTGCTTGGGTTGATCCTTGGTTTTTTTCCTTGGTGGTTGATACAAGACCCTAGATGTCTTCTAGGGCCCTGGATGTGTTCGAGGAATCCTTGCTTCGATGCTTGGATTGATCCTTGGATGTGTTCGCGAAATTGGTTGATTCAAGACCCTAGATGTGTTCTAGGGCCCACCGGTGTGTTCAGGGACTCCTTATACGTGCTTGGATTGATCCTTGGATGTGTTCCTTGGTGGTTGATGAGTATAAGTCCCTAGATGTGTTCTAGAGGCCCTGGATGTGTTCAGGGAACCCTTATAGCAACTTGGGTTGATCCTTGGTCTCGACCTTGGTGGATAAGACCCGGACTCTGGGGCTGCCAGGCCACCCAATCAAGTATTTTGATTGTACATGACCTTCCTTGAAGGAAGGGACAGCAACCCTGAGAGGGATAAAGTCCCATATCGGTGATGATAAAGTAATAGGTTCACCATGTAGTTTGAAGGAATGAGTAATGCCACCTTGTTAACCCTCTCTTGCCCTTGGTTGATTATTCTAGGGTCCCATATTTGTTATTAGGGTTTTTGTTTAGTGGTTATTGGGCTTTGTAAAAACCTTTACCCTTGTTGTGGGCTTTGTTTAATTGGTTGTGGGCTTTGTTTTGGTACAGGTTAAACTTAAAGTTAATGATCGCATGTTTAAATGTAAAATTTAAACGTGTGATTATCAATAATTACTAATTAACCCCTTGCCTAACCTATGACTATTTAAAGACCCCCTTTTCTCTTCCTATCCGCATACATACTCTCTTGTATTAGTGTGGAGTCTCCTTGAGCTAGCGACCTCAGTTTTGATCTGCTGTTGAAGTGTGCGGAGAGTCCATTTGAGCTAGCGGCCTCAGTTCTGGCTGTAGCAAGGCTCCCTTGAAGGACAGACGCGACCCTCCTGTGATCAGTTGTGTACTCTATTCCTGTTGATGTCCCCTTTATTGGGTGCCGTGGATGTTCTTGCTGAAGACTGGTGGCTGCCGTTTAATGTCTGTTGGGCATTAAACCCCTCATACAGGCTGCCGTGACCTCTATCTATGCCGCGTCCTCTTCTAAACTGCTGCAAACAATTACAGTACTTGTGTATAGAGTTTCTGGACCCTACAGTGGTGGTTCTTGGATCCTACAGCAGTGGCAAGGGTTCAAATGCAAAGCAGCACTCCCAGATCTGAAAATCCTTTTGTGTAAGGTTTTGTTTGTAAGGGTTTGATCTCTTTTCTGTAGTGGTTTTATTCCCTTAACCTATTGACTCGGTGGCATGAAATTTTTCCTTCAACCTTTGGTATAAAGATCTCTGAAGATCCTTAGGCCGAACCTTTGGCGGGCATAACATTGGAGACTTATCTCGTAGGCGTATCATCTTGAGGTAACTGAGCATAACATTCAGACTTATCTCTACTGTGGCTGTGTATCATCTTCAGAGGTAAGGCAATTGCCAGGTATGTTTTCTACTTGACTTTTCTAGACTTAGATTTGAGCTTACTGTTATTCAGTCTGCTGTTATATAAGATCTTCCGTTACACTTGGAAGAGTCTTTGTACTACTGTTTGCTTTAGAATCAAAATAGAGATCTGTTGTAGGTCTACTGTTAGAGATCTCTGCTGTTATATATTTAGAGGGTTTTCATATCACTGTTTGAGATCTGAGTCAATTGCATATAGTTTGAGTTTACTATTGAATGAGCATTGTCTAATCTGCTATTATAGTTTTAAGATCTGAGATTTATTAATGTTTGTCTTCTTCTACTGTCACTGTCTTCTATAGACCTATCTCCATATGTTGTTTGTACTTCAGATCTAAGGCGTTTTAGCTTTGAAATTAAAAGAGACTGCTGAAATTTAAAATTACCCTAAAATTCTAACACTTCTTCTATACTTTAAAATTTGCAGCGGAATCACCTCTTTTCTTCAACAAAATCTAAATATCGAATGGTCAAAGGCCAATTGTGGTCAGTGACCTAAATAAATTAGAGAAAATCTGAAAAAAAAATTGTGTAGCTACAAGCCTATATGACCAATGGTCGGGATCAAAAAAATGAAGCTCTGATACCAAATGTGGTGAACCAATTTGGTTCATACAAAAAATATCCAAAATACTTGGAATATAAAGAAATCCATTTAGGATAATAATATATATTGAATAATAATGTATAAGAATATGAATAGTACAATGCATAATTACAACTAAGGGCCTTGTTATATATACCTAGACGAAGTGCCCTTTCATTAATAGTCATGTCTTTTGGATAAGACACATCTTTTCATTATAAAGTCTTCATTAATTAATTATTATTATTTATATTATTTTGTATATATTTATGTTATTTATGTTCATAAGACCTCCCTCCATTAGCCCCAAGGGTTAGCTCAAACAGTTCTGAGCCAGTTGTGAAGTTATCTCCAGCGGAGGAGGTCACGAGTTTGAATCTCTTGTTCCCCCTTAGGGTTAGGCCCCGTAATCAAGGCTGGCGATTTACCCCGTTTACCATCCATGAAGTGGGGAAGTACTCGAGCGTTTCCCGTGCTGTTTTCCAAGGAAGAAAAAAACAACCCCCCTCCATTTGTTTCACACCCTTTACTTAATTGATTTTGAAATTTTGAGCTTGTGAAGACTTTAGCAGAATCGTTTGAATCCCCTACCTCCAACCATGTTTTGGCAAGAAAGATGTTGGAGACCAAACACCCCACGCACTGTTTGGACCTCATGCTTGAGGACATTGGAAAAATTGAGTGGGAGAAGAGGTGTATTTTGTTTCAACTATAGCTTGCACTCAATGCTATTTTGTTATATTCAACCTTGCTTGCTATATACATGAGAAAACTTTGCATATTTGTGTCTAATGATTTGGATTCACCTGAATATTTTTTTTTAAATCATTTGAATATTTTAAGTTTTTTTTTGTTACCCGGCTCTGTGTTCACTCTTTTCACCAATAGAGTTTAGTTCAGTTTTGTTTTTTGGGGTCAACCAGTTTGGTTGATAATTAAGTCCTTATAACAATGGTTTTGGTACTTATATTAAGTATGGTAAAGGTGTCCCCATATTGAATCCTTCAACAACATAGCTCAAACTTCAAAGTATAAAAAAAAATGTTAAAGTTATTGAAGACAAACGATAAATTTGAAGATTTCGGAAATATTAAGTAGATAGTCACAATGCAAATTAATATAGGAATTACAAAATAGCCCATAAATATAATAGTTGGGAACAACCATGATCTAGAGTTAGTTACCATTAATATATCTGAGGACTATATAGATGTATTTGCATGGCCATGCCATGATTAGAAACGAATTCCACCAAAGTTGTATGCACTCAAATTGAATAAATTCCAAAAGCACAACACGTTAATACAAGACCATTAGAATGAATCCTAGGTATAATGCGCAAGTGGATCAGGAAATCCAAAAGTTGTGAGTTGTCAAACTATCTTCAACGTCTACAAAAGTAAATGGGTATCATCTGCAACAATAAGATATGTTTCGTTGTGTTTCATAGGTGCGGAGGATTTTCTATTATAAATGAGATATTAAATAATATCATTGTAAATTAAGTACTCATTTGAAATAATTACTATGGAATTTGTAATATGTATATTAGTTTTATTGGGAAAGACAATAAGTGTTTGAGATCACGTGCAAATTTTAAGTGAATTTGACAAAATAGTACCCCTTTTGCAGAATCTTAGCCAAATGAAAGTACATGTGAGTTTAAAAAAAGCACTTTCAAAAAAATACAAATTGCCACTATAATTTTTGTCAAGTAGGTTGCACTCTGGACAAGAGATCTAGGATCTTTGTCAAACACAAGAACAACAAGTAGGAGGCGCATATGGCGTCTAAGTCAAGGGGTAGTTTCCTAATCTGCCGTCATATGAAAAGGCAATTTCCAACTCCCAAGGTAGCTCTTAAGCAACTATGGGCCAAATCAAAGGAGATCAAAGACCGAATCAAGGGGTAGTTTCCTAATCTGCCGTCATATGAAAAGGCAATTTCCAACTCCCAAGGTAGCTCTTAAGCAACTATGGGCCAAATCAAAGGAGATCAAAGACCGAATCCAAGCACCCAAAAGGCTGTCTTGAAAAAAAGAGAGAAAAACTCTTGTTTAGAAATCTCATCCACCAAAGTGGGAGATTCGACGCATGAAGGACCACATAATAATCTGTGTTTCTTGATTAGTGGCATTCACAAGAAACCTTGCAATGGTGGATATTGGTTAAATGGCAACTCATAGATTTCATGATCTAAACCTTTGAACCAAAGGGTCCTTCATAGTTATTCTCATGCTTACAAAAAGACAGGGGAAGGATCTTTAAAACGGAATTTTATTACATACATATGAGGTATTAATCTAAGTATTTTGATCCTATAAAAGAAGATTTTTTGAAGACTGCAATGTGGATCCATCATTGTTCACTATCTTTAAGGTTCTGGAATGAGTAGACCCTAGAACATATTGGAAACACACTCAGGTTATTCATCAAGCCTTCCAAAATAACCAAATAAAAAGTGATACACCTGTTATGACTGGATATACGGTCTCATGAACCTAAAATTCCATTTAGGCTCCAAACATGTCATGAAATGGAAATGGATGTCAAGGGCTTCAACGAAGTAAACATGGGCACCTAATGAAAGACTACTCGATAAACTAGAAGGTTACTAAAGGTGGGGAAATGGATGTCAAGGGTTTCAACGAAGTAAAATATAAATCTAAAGGTGCAAAGAAGAAATGGGAAATAAAACAAGATTTTTAGACAATTGATCTGAATAAATTTGAGGCGTTAAATGAAGTGAAAAAGGACGATGAGCCAAGCCAAAGGACACAAGCCACTCAAGTAAGCAGGAAAGCACTTGAAGAAAACCAACAAACCCGCCACAAGATTCAGATATGAGTCTCGCAACCCAATCTTTGAACCCGCAACCTAAAGTAAAAGAGTTGGTGAAAAAGATGGACGTATCAGCAATGATCAAGGGCAGAGGAAGAGGAAGGACAAGACCCAGAGTGTTGGAAAACAGGAGTCAAGAACAAAAGGAATGTACATGAGGACAATCAAGAGAATCAGAACAACACTGTAAAACTTAGAAAATGTAGTATAGCTAGGGAGGTAATATTTGGTAGTACTTAACAGAGAACAACCAGAAGAAGAACAAAGGGAGCAGCCTCCGCAGAATATGAAAGAACAGAATATGAAAGAAGAAGCTCCTATAAAAACCTATGGAGACAAATAGATGAAAAAAGTAGACATCGAACTCATAGCAACGGAGTATGATTGAAATCTCCTGGACACACTTTCATAAGAGACTCAAGGAGCTTCAGTCCAAGTTAAAGAGAGAAGCAAAGTGAGACATCCTCAAACCTGGTAAGAATGTTTCTAAATCCTCGGGAATCAAAGATGTCTCCCTTAAATCTCAAAAGTTAGATCCCAATAACACCTAAAAAAAGGCCGGAAAACAAACCAGTAGACCTAAAAGACAACTTCTTATCAACATTTGGAAAAGCAGACACCAGGGGAGTCAAAAATGAAGGTTATGTCATGGAACATGTGGGGGCTAAACACCCTTAGAAAGAGGAGGCTATAAAAAAGAAAAATCCGAATGGAAAAAACGGACATCCACTTACTTACTAAAATGCATATAAGGAATGGAGGGTTTCATTCACAAAAATTGAAGAATATGTAGCTTTTCTAACAAATAGTTCAAGAGGTTTTTCGAGGGGGATAACAACTTTATTGGGATCCACCACTAAACATAGGTTGGAAAATGAAGATAGCGGCAACTTTGTATCTGTGGCAGAAGAGATATAGGGCAGACTAACAAATGTTTATAACCCAACTAACCTCAGCAAAAAAATAGACTACTTGGGAGAATTGATCAACTATGCTCGATACACCCCCTATGGCGAATGCAGAACACTCTGATCAGGGTATATTTTCGGAATATCATTTACCTTAGACTGTAATAAAAAGCTTTGTATCAGCTGGTCAAGCTGATGGGGACAATGCCGCCATAATTGGACTCACCATCAAAAGAAGTGCATCTTTCCTGGGGTCTTTTCAGAGCATCGCGAAACTACAGTCCTATCTTGTAGGCATAGGCATGCATAAGGACAACAATGTAATTCCTTGTCAACAGTGGTGGTTTGCTCACTGGGAAAAACTAAGTTATTAACGGTAGGGGTTTGCTCAGTGCGTAAAAATAAGTTGTGAACGCAGGGTTGTCATAGGTTCAAGTTTCAGTTTCAACTAGGAGGGTTAGATCAATTGATGTAGAGTCACACTTGAGGATTTTTAGGATTTTTAAGCTTGTTGTTCGTCATGGCATCGGCACTCTTGATTTTCAGGGGCGAAGCCCATAATCAGAGCGAACAATTTACTCCGCTTACGCTTACCATCCATGGAACATCCATGGGAAGTATTACGAGGATTTTCGGCGAATACATTTCCTATATATATATATATATATATATATATTTTCAAGAAAAATCTCAATAAATAAATATGTAAGATATCATCACAATAAACTAAAATTGTAGAAAAAAGTAGAATAATGCAGTTAACAAAAAAAAAAATTCTAACTAAACACCAAAATAACACAGAACTAACCAAATACCAAACATTTGGTTATATATATTCTACCATTTTCGGATATTAAGCAAAGACAAAGCATCTTTTCGGATATTAAGCAAATACAAAGCATCCGCTCTACCATTTTCGGATATTAAGCAAATGCAAAGCATGCAGGACATACCTTGACACGAAGACAGAAGAGAGCGCGATCCGCAGTGAAATTGAAGCTTCCCAGCACAATATAAACACCAGTCTTTCAAATAGTCCGTGTGTCGAATGAATAATGCAATCTGCACTACAACAAAGAGTATATATCTCTGAACATGGAGGCTGTGTTCACACCTTATATTATAATTTTTCGCACAAATTCCTTTCCGCTGCCTTGCGAATATTCCGCACAAATTCCTTGCCGCTGCCGTACTAGTCGTTTCGAGTCGTTAGAACCATAATTAATATATAGCTTTAAACTTTTTTCTAATAAAGTGAACGTGTCGTTTTTCCCTACAGGTAGAACGTTCGAGATGACAAAAGTTGGCTAATAAGTTTGACTTGTTATTATAGATATTTATTATAGATTTGAAAATAGAAATTTAGAAATGTTTTTTTATTAATTTTTATCTAGCAAAATTTATCATAACTTAGTTATCAATTGTGGATAATTGTTATTGACCATTATCTTTAAATGTGGGCTCACTTATCACTGTTATTTATGGAAAACCAAACCACACCACCTAAATGATGGTGGCCTTTAAGGGGAAGACTTCCACTTGACCTTATGAGGAAGATGAGCTCTTAACCAATTAAAAACACTTTTAGACACTTTTAGATTTGACTAGACGACCAATGTTATTATGTTATTAATAATTATTAGATATATTTATATAGTAAAAATAATTAGGTCACGACCGCCCAGGTAAAGTCTATGGAGGTATACATACCCTACCCCCCTCTCGATTTGAACTTGTGACCTCTTAAGAGGAAACACATGTTTTTAACCATTAGGCCCACTCAGACTATATGAAAATTATTTTATTCTCAAAACAAGGAGGATGAAAATAATGTTTACCATTCATTCCATAAGGGCAACTAACTTTATTTATAGAAATAGAATTACAATTAAGAGAGATTGTAAAACATTCATATTTTGCGTCATAGGTCATGTAGAAAATAAGACCAATAATAGTCCCCTTTGCTTTAAAAAACTAACAAGTCCATGAAGATGGCATTAACCTGTTCCCCCCAAAAAAAACTATTTTCTCCCATAATTACATCCCCAAAAAAAGCTATTTTCTCCCATAATTACATCCATTTTTTATTAGCTAAAAAAGTACCAGCTATCAATCCATGTTTCATCCATCATCCATGAGCTAAACTCAAAAAGAAAAACACATAACTAGAGTAAAAGTGTGTAAATTTATAGTCAAGGATCATGAATGTATTCATTTTTTTTCCCTTATTGATCCTTTGATACTTTTAACAATCCATTTGTTGTCTCATTCTTTTCCCTGTAGATATGTGCACAATAAATATGAGTGAAGGATAAGTACCATACATCGAGAAACAAAGGCTAGAGAGTGAAATTTCTTAGCGTTGACTCCTATCTCATCCACTTTATTACAAGGAGTGAATCCCCAAAGATTTGTATACATGTTACTCCATGTTCTTGGGCCAGTATCAAAACCAACTTAATCACCAACAATTCACATAAATTATTTGTTTCTTATGCAACTCCATCTTTGAAAGATATGTTATGGGTCACAGAGAGATTAAGAATCCCCCCTGCCCCACCCCTGGGGGGTCCTTTGAGAAGCACCATCAAAGTATGCCCATGAAAGTCTCTATTAATTTCTTCTTTAACTAATTGTCTAACAGATTGTTTGTCTTGGAACTATGGAAAGGCAAATATTATGTTTAGGCTTTGAACAACACATTTCAGTGGTAAAGTATCCTTATCCTCAAACAAATTTGAATTTTCTGTTAACCAAAATCCCCAAGCAATATTTAATAGAAGAACTCTATACCTTCTAGTTCCCCTATTTTTGCACCAGATCATGAGAGCCTCCTAAATGGAGTTCCCATCCAATACATTTTTCGAACCTATCAATCCTTCCACTTCATTTTAGATCTGCTTTGCATAAGGGAAAGACGTGATAAGATTCAATATGTTTCCTCTTCTTGTTTGCATAGATAGCACCAATCAAGACCCACAATGTTCCTCTTTTGAAATAGATCCCATGTTAGAACTTTGTTGTTCAAGAGTAACCACATGAATATTCTGGATTTTGTTGGACACTTAAATTTCCAAACTAATTTCCACCACTAGAAATCTTCTCTTCCCTCAACAACTAAAGCATTGTATTGAATACTTGGGACATAATCCCCTGTAGGATTTAATGACTGGCTAATCTAATCCTCTTCATCTCTTAGTCTTGCAAAACAAGCTTTTAAGTTATATATGTGCCTCTGCCAAGTAATTTCATCCTCCTCCCTTGGACCGATCTCCCTTTAGGAAAGCCAATATTGTTTCCATATAGTAGTCCTAACCTAGCTAGAAATCTACCTTAAGGTATAAAGTCCTTGTATATGTACCATTTGTAGAGATAACTTGTGAATACCCCCACATCTAATCCATGGATCTAAACCAATTTGAACTTTGTCTCCCTTTCCCACTCACCACACCAATCAATTCCCAACCAATGGAAATGTTGTATTAACCGATTTCCATATAATCAAGACATTGTGGATTCTCTTTACAGGATTTCTAACCCATTCCTCCATAGAATCCAGAGCTATGTATGTGTCCTTAATAACTTGAGCCCACAACCCAGTACTTTGTATTAATCACCATACATTCTTTGTGTCTAAATCCTTAGAAAAAACGAAAATATTATGTAAACCTCAATCCTCTTGTGCCTTTGTTAATGCGAGTGTTTCCAAGATACCAAATAAATGCCTTTTTTTCTCTTAATCCCTTGACCAAATGAACATGTAGCATAATCTCCTATTCCTTTCTAGAACTCCTTTTGGGATCCATGGGAGAAACATCCAGTAAATTGAAATAAATTCTAAGACTGCTTTAACCAAGACCGGGAAACCCCCTTTGGATAACCACCGATTACACCAAGTGTTTATTTTTCTTCACCTTTGCTATCAACCATTGTTGGTCACATTTTTAAACAGATTTGCCTTTAGTTGAAATCCCAAGTATTTCAATCTAAGGTCTAATTCAGCCATATTGTAGGGGAGAAATTATGTGATAAAGATTTTTTCCATCTCAGAGATACCCGAAAAGGACATCATTGATTTTGCTATATTTATTTTCATGCATGTGGCCATGCAGAAAAGGTCAATAATTTATTTAATCTTCTCAACGACTATCCTTGAACCTTCACAAAAAACGAGGATATCATCTACAAATGACAAATGTGTGACATGACAAAAGTTTCCTACATTTATCCCTTTGAAACTACCATGTATGTTGGCCTCCTTTAGAGATCTACTCAAGTCTTCAACAATTGATAGGAAGAGGAGTGGGGAAAATGGATATCCCTATCTAAATCCTATTTTTGACATGGATAAAGGAGAGGTTGCACCATCTATAAGAATAGAAAATGAAACAAATGTGTTGTGATTCATCACCCGAGAAATAAAATGTGGACAAAACCCCAAGTTTATTAGTATTAATCTTATATAGAGTCGGCTCACCCTATCATATGCTTTGGATAAATCCACTTTTACAACCACTGCTCTTAAATTTCTTACCTTGATTAATYGAATTCCTTCTTGTGCAACCCCCATTGCCTCATGAATTTGCCTCCCCTCCAAAAATACAAATTGTTCAATAAAGATCTACCTTGATATGATCCCTTTCAGTCTTCTAGAAATAATCTTTGATATGATTTTATATATGAAATTGCATAAAGACATTGGTTGGGAATTTTCAGAGGAAGCCGAATTGACAACCTTAGGAATCAACACTACGAAGGTTGTGTTGAAAGTAGCTAGTTTTTTTCCTGTGGTTCTTGATGTTTTATGTGGTTCATGTGGTTGTGTTGAAAGTAGCTAGTGTTTTTCCTCTGGTTCTTGATGAATTTGCCTCCCCTCCAAAAATACAAATTGTTCAATAAAGATCTACCTTGATATGATCCCTTTCAGTCTTCTAGAAATAATCTTTGATATGATTTTATATATGTAATTGCATAAAGAGATTGGTTGGGAATTTTCAAAGGAAGTTGGATTATCAGCCTTAGGAATAAACACTATGAAGGTTTTGATGAAAGTAGCTAGCATTTTTCATGTGGTTCTTGATGTATCAACCACCCTCCTTAAGTCATCTTCCATAAATTCACACCCTAAGAATAATTCCACCGGTAACCCATATGGTCTTGGGATTTTATCTTTTTGAAAGATTTGAAGTATCAAATGTAAGTTCTCTTCACTCACTTCCTCCATAAATGCCTAATTATCTTTTGGATTTATGAAACTTGGGAAAGTATTTGAGAGTCTTATTACTTCTATAATTGTAGCTCGACTTTTAGTCTTGAATCAATATTTGAAGTAGTTTACACCTTTTGCGACCATTTCATTAAACTTTTTTCCCATGTACCATCTTCCTTTTCAATCTTCCATACAGAGTTTACGTTCTTCCTACAATTGGCATATCTGTGAAAAAAACTTGTATTCTCATAGTCAACTTAGAACCACAAGGCCCTAATTTTAAATCTCTAAGCTTTTTATTTATCCAGTAAAATTTGTCTCCATTTGTCTTCGAGATGTTTTATTTATTCTTTCCAATTATATTAAATGTAACCAAAGCCCTCACTTTAATAGAGAGATGCTAATGCTTCCTCCACCTTCTTGAAAGTTCTATCATCCCTCTACCTTGTTTCTTTCATCATATCCTGCAACCTTTTTTTCGCTTTTTAGACTCTGGTGAAATTGAAGAGGAGTTTATAATCTCAAAGAGCGATCAAAAAGTTCCCATACCTCTTTTATCTTATTGACCAAATCTTCCTCTTTTAACCATTCTGGATTCATATTGAAAGGATTGGTCGGTTTCCCTTGAGATGGGGATACTTACAATAGCACAAGGAAATGGTTCAAGTCACCCCCAACGAAAACCCATTAACGAATTATTATTTCTAACTCGAGGAATGCCTCTGAAATAAAAAAGTGATCCAATATTTTAGCAAAGCGAGACTCTCCCATTCTCATGATTCTCCAAGTTGGTGGTAATTGTGTAGGCTCAATATCCAACAAACCCACTTGCTACAATTTATTAATAAGTATCCAAACAAGAAATCAACTTGAATAGTTGGTCCCCACACCTTCAATGCTCCTAGTGTGAAGTTTAAATCCGCTCCTACCAAAACCATGCCATTTTGGATCCATTCCCTAATAAAAACTTATCCCAGAATTCCACCCTATCCAAATAGGGTCCATAAATATTTAGAAAAGTGATTTCTTGTCCAATGTTTAGAGAAAATAGTGATGTCCCTAGACCTTATAAAAAATCCCATGAATTAGTATAAGAAAAGAATGATTTTTCCACCCTATAATACTTCCTCTTGATCTCCCTTTTGCATCAATATAACTAAATTCACAACTCCCTAATATTTTTGAAATTTTATGAACTACTCTCTCCCTGTCCATCACTAATTCTAGCAGGAAAATGACAGATGGGTTATTGACCTCTATTAATCTTTTTATGGCAATTTTTTTAAGGGATTGACCAACCCTCAACAGTTCAAGGTCAAAAAAATCATTTCAAAACGTCCTTCAGGGCAATTTCTCTAAGAGCCCCAATCAAAGAAAATTGTTTGCCAATTTTTATTCCTGGACTTGCTTATTTTTTAGCCAGAGACATATATGATTTTATTCCTTTTTGTGGTGATTTGGTGTGATTTTCTTCTAAAAAACCTAGACCCCCCTCTACCCCTCCTGGAAAATTTGTATATTATTTTTCTCTCAACCCAAAGTTGTATTTTGTAACCTCCAAGGAGTGAGATTCACTATGGGTTCCTAGATCCCCTTGTTCTCATTGGAACATGGATTGAACGCAGAGAACAATAGATCCGAGAGAGCGATGGTATCAAAAGACACCGTAACATTGAAGTACAAGTCGCTCAAAAAGTGAGAGAATATCTCCCAAGATGAACTGACAATCTGAGATGATCAATAATCAATGATAGACCGATCAGTAAGATCTTCTATATATAGGTTTGGTCATGGAACAAACTCAACAAACTCGGGTGAAGGCGATTACACATGTCCGTAAAATGTGGATCGGGAATCCACAAGTGGACATGGTCAACTGATGGTTTAGTTTTCCATAGACCCAATGACTTGTTCGATACAAAGAATCCAACAAGGTGAGGTTACAAAGGAACTGCATGTTCCAACACCCCCCCGTAAACCCAACTTGGAGGAAAAAAAAAATCATCATTCCTCCTTGAATTTGTCTTGACTGCAAAAGATGATCACAAGATGGTACAACAAAACTCCTAAGGAATCATGATCACCATCAACACGGATCAAGGACAAAAGAGTAGTCATCTATTGCAAAATAGGTTGCAAAATTTGTTGTCAAAAAATAGTCCCAGTCGACCAACCGACTAGACAACAAAACAACTCCAATGAGTTGACTAGACAAGAATGCACCAATATAATCAGTCTCTGCCAATCCAAAAATCCTTTTAACAGGTGCAATGAGCAGAGGTACAACTCCCAACAACATAGTCAAACACTATCGACAAACACGCAGTCGAAAACACCTCCATTCGACTGTCAAGTCGGGTCGAATCTCGGTTGACCAATATCCCAATCAAGCACTAGTCGATTGTCAAGTTGAGTTGAACCCTAGTCAACCAATATCCCAGTCAAGTTCCAGTTGACTGTCAAGTCAAGTCGAACCCTAGTTGACCACTGGAAAACATTAATAATGAAGAGGAGTGATGTACTTCTGTACAACTAATGAAACACAATAGTATGAACTCTTCAACCATATGGTTAGATGCGCCCATGACCACTCATATATCCAACCACAATCAATCCTGGTAGTCGGTACGAGTTCACAGTTCTATCTTTCATGTCTCTTCTACAAATATTTAAAAGCATGATTCCCATGTCTATGATGGCAAGGATGATGATAAAGCATAGAGGGTTATGCAGGTTGATCAAGAGATATAGGCTCAGGGTCAGGTGTACTATCATGAGTAGAACAACCCAGTATATCAGCAACAACGTCATCAACAACAATATTCTTAGAATATGGTATGTCAGGAACAACCATCTCATCAGTTTGTTTAGAGATTGCTCTGTTGGAAAATCAGTCTGAACTCCAACTATAACAAACAAAACTTTCTTGTTTACATCAAGGGCAGGTGTAGTTAAGGAGGAAACAACATCATCATATCCAGGACTTGTTGTTTGGTGGCAACATCTCAGGCATAATAGGAGCAGCAATACCCTATCCATTCTTTTTGAGTCCTCCTCTGATATATCCCATCTTGTTGAGCAGTTGGGATCCTATACATGTAGTGTGTTTTTCAAAGCTGGGTGAAACAACATAACTATCAATTTCAAAGCATGAATTGACAACATATTTATTACAAATAGAAGCAAAGAGTAGAGAAGAAATGAGTGAGCTTGGAAGATCAACAACATCAGTAGTCTTCTCACAAATAACTAGATTAGCAACAATGGTGGAAGAAGAAACAACATCAATCTTCTTCTCAATAATTGTATGAACGTTCTATTCAGCAGTTTGGAGGCCCTGAAGAGTTTCATCCTTCTCAGTCAGTTGCAGAAATATGAAATCATAATCTTCCTTCAATGTCTGATACTCATCAAACAATCGATTGTTATCTTCTTTAAGAGGAGAAACTTCTTCACGAAGCTCATCAATGGAGTCTTGCAAGTGGGAAACCTCATGAGTCAGCTGGGTATTTTCTTCCATTAGTTGGATGACATTTGTGCTCACTGTTATATGAGGAAAGGATTTCACGTCTTCTTCCAATTCTCCAAGAAGTTCAAAATTCTCCTCAAATTCATCTGCAAGAGTCTAAAAAAAGATAGCAACAACGTTCCCCATGGAAACAACCCTTTTGGAGTGCTCAGTGTTAACACTCTGGAACACATCTTCCAAATATTTCAACTGATCTTTTAGTCTCACATTTTTTGTCTTCAAGGCATCATTTTCACGAGAGAGGACTTTCACCACTTTCAAGAGATCATCAACAAGATCCCTTGTATCACTAAAATCATTCACGAGATCTTGAAAAATGGTTTCCATGGTCTACTCTAGGTCAACAATTTTCTTGGACTTTTCATCAAACCACTGCAGAAGGCTGGTTTGAAAGAGGGAAACCTCATCTTCTAGTTGGGTATGGGTTGTCTTCAGTTCACTGCTCAGGTGTTGATTCTCAATTTACAGTTATGCAACGACATTTTGTAAGGTGGTGACTTATGCACGAAGTTGGTTGTGAGATTCTTCCAAGGAAAGAGCCTTCTTCTCACAAATCTCTTTCATTTTCTGAAGCATTAAAGCTTCATCTTCGTCCAACATGCCCATCGTCGATGGAGGGCATGATCCAAGCACAAATCTGCAGCAAAGGAAAATCAATGGGAAATCGACTATAACAAGAAGTCAAAGTCACTTGTTCTCAACATAGACCACCAGTCGAATTTACACTAAGGATGGACATCTAGGAAAATAAACCAATGCACTTGTTGATCAAATAACAAGTGATGCAAGTCGAGTCGAGCAAAAGAGGTAGTCGAATCTGTCTACTAATCGATTTGATGAATATTTTTCTTCTACAGGTAGAGTCTACACAATGTTGGTTGGGCAAGGAGTTTCCAAGTGGTCACCACGAGAGCTAGGGCAACCACTGAGATCTTCCCGTGCATATGTAAGTCGGTCAAACCTTCTTTCAGTCTAGGTTTTCGCCAGTCGTCTGGGCGGATTTGCATTCGGCGAGGGCATCCATGCTTCTTTCTAATCCTGGGAGGATGGTCAAATGTCGAGTTGAGCAAACCCTGCGTGATTCACAAGTCGAACTCGTTTGAGTTTCCAGGTGAGTCGAGTCGGAGCCAAGCCATTCAAAGCATCAACGTGCTAGTCGAAGGAGCCTTCATTCCAGTCGAGAGTTCCAAATTCAAGTTGGCTCGACCTTACTTCAGTCGAGAGGCCATATCTGTGAGCAAGGAAGTCGAGTGTTGGGTCATCTTCGATGGACTAGTCGAGAGAAAGGTCAATCCTCTTTCACTACAAGTTCGAAAGCCTCTTCTTCAGTCAAACCTCCTCCTCCAATAGGGCATACCCTCCTACATTGATGCCCTACTGATCAATTGAAAACCTTGGAAAATATATCTTCCAAATCAGTGCAGTAGCATAATTCCAATGATCGTAAGTAGATAGGGAAAATGCTCAGCGATACCCAAATCACACGAAAAAATGAGGTTTTTCGCAGCTCAATAACTCGCAATGGGAAAAATATTGGCAGTGAGTCTTCCATCACAGAAGGCTAGATCACATCTTCAATATTGTCTCGTTTGAATCTGAGTCTTTTCTACGATCCCGAGATCAAGAAACCAACAACTCTAATACCATGTTGGAACAGGGATTGAATGTAGAGGACAACAGATCTGAGAGAGCGGTGGTGTTGAAAGACACCATAGCAATGAAGCACAAGTCGCTCAAGGAGCCAGAGAATATATCTCGAGATGATATGACAAACTGAGATGATTAATAATCGATTATAGACTGATCAATAAGATTGTATATATATAGGTTTGGTCATAGACCAAACTCAACAAACTCGGGTGAATGTGGTTGCACCTGTCCGTAAAATGTGGATAAGGAATCCACAAGTGGACATGATCAACCTATTATTTAGTCAGTCGTTGACCCTGTTGACCTCCCATTTAGCACAGGTTGTCAACTCATGTGCCATGAGAGATGCATCATCAGATGCCATGTTGTCGAAGACTTTGGTTCTATAGGGCATGTTTGGCCCCAACACTTCTTTTTGTAATTGGAATTTCCGCACCCCTGCGTGGGTTAATAATGTAATAGGTCTGCATGAGTCATGTCTAGGTCAGTTACCTTGGGATCGATTCACTGAGAGAGTTCCTTTCACCGAGGGTTTTTTATCCTTAGGTTATCAATTGGGTTTTTCAGCCTTATTGATTTCCCTTGAGTTTTTCCCTCACACTTGCCATAATTCCTCCAAAGTGGTGAACGACATTCTAGTGGGCTTATGTTTTGGTAACTATTATAGGGAATCATTGTAAATGACCATGCAAGACATCTTAGAAAGTTTCGCGAAATTCCATCAAGTCTAAGTCAGTTTTTTTAATTAATTAATTTTTAATTAAATTTCCCTAAGTTTGGAGGTTTAATTATTTAATTAATTAATTGTTTTTGAGCAATAATTGTAAAAACTAGGTCCTTAGACTTTTGA
>SNQJ01S0096928.1:53823-66014 GCA_010110895.2 Picea sitchensis
AGGCTTTGGTGAAAGCTAATTAAAATTTGATAAATCTTAAGAAAACCTAATAATTAAACCCTAGACCAAACCTAATAGAATACTTGGGGGTTTAATAATCAAGAGTGTGGATCATCTTCAATAATCCTAACAACATTTGTGCTAAGCCTTCTAAATCTTCTTAAGTTGTTGTTGATCCTGCTCATGATGATAATGAAGTGTTGATGATGATCTCATAAATGTGGTGATGTGATGTAATGCTTTAATCTTTTGACATCCTGAACACATAAGAAGTAAAACATGGTTAGCTTGTTTTGTATCATTTGTATTCTAGTATTCTTTGATTGTAAGTTATTTTACATGGTATTCTTTAATTGGATTTATTTGTAAATTTGTAAGTAACTTGTAATATTTTGTAAAGAACAACCATTTAACATAGTTGACCCCTTGCCCAATTTCTAGGCATTAGTCTTAGTTGACCTAGGGAAAAGGCTTGCTTTTCATGCTAACCTTTGCATCTTGCATTGTTGCCTTAGCATCTTAGGAATAGATCCCCTCTAACTTTAATAAATTAAAACTAACTCCTAGAACTTAACTTAAACACATCTAGTAACTAAGGTCTACGCCCTTTGGCTTCCCTAGAAGTAAGCCTAGACGGAAGAGGTTTCGGTCAAAGTGACAGCGTGGGCTGTGAACCTAGGTATTGTGCCTCCAAAGACACACTAAGTGAGCCAGACTTAGCTCACATTTGCAAGTGTGTATAAGGATGGTAACATACCCAAAGAATCCGACAAGGTGAGGTTACAAAGGAACTGCATGTTCTAACAGTTCCTCACTTGAGTTCACAGGTTTACTAGATGAGGATGCCTCACCATCTTGAGGCACTCCTAACCCTTTTATTGGGATAAGAGGAAGAGGCTTTGTTTTTTTTATAGCAAATAGAATTGGGAGGAAATAACCTATTGGATCCTCTTCTGTTCTACCTAAACCTACCCCCCAAGACCCAGAAAGAAAAATTTCTGAATTATTTCTTATCATAGGGGGTGAGGGATCTTTAGACTTATTTGATACCACTAAGATATCCCTCGTGTCCTTGTCATCTTCCAAATTTTGTGACAACAACATTTCTATGTGCATAAGGTTTTGACCTTCTATTGGAGGGGTTCCTTATGTTCATGCTATATTTTTTGAAGTATCCTCATAATCCATCACAACCTGGTTGATCCAAAATATGGCCCAATTGATTTTCAAAAGCCTATAAAGAGTTGCAAGCGCCTAAGCAAGGATTGTTACGTCACTTTGCCCAATTATTTATAAAAATATATAATATAGGTAGGGGTCCCACTAGGAGATGTCTTGTCTAATTGAAGGCTTGTATATATCGTGTTTCTCAAAATAAAAAATGTTTGATACACATATGGTTTGGAATAAGTGAAGGCATGAGCTTGATTTTTAATTGCAATTTATATATTCGTTATTCATTTGGGTCACATTGCTACGGGGAAAATCCCCCCTAAACTGGGTCTAAGGAATAGGAAGAGCGATAACTCCCTTAAAAGACTGATCTACCCTTAATCTACCCCAAAACCATCTAAACCAAATGATGAGAGAAAGAGGAAAAAGAGGGTTAATGAGTGCACCTTTAGTCCTTGTGGTTGGTGTAGATCTCTTTTGCTTGTTGTCACCTCCTAGATCACATATATCCTCCCAAAGCTGACCTACAAGGGGTTAGGAATACAATGCAACAACACATACAATCTCTAATGATCAATTTAAAATTCTAAACATAGATATAAATGCTCAAATTAACAAAAACATGTAAACATAGGGTTTTGGGACAAGGATACACTCTTTTATTCAATTTCAAGATAAAAAAGGTTACAACCTTTGTTGGAAACTGCTCTGCGAACCAAGTCTAAGATCCTTTTTCGTGGCTCCCAGTGCATCAATCCCACATTAGCTTCTCGCAACCAACATATCACTAAGGAAAAGAGGAAGGGTTACATAAGGAGAAAGGCTGGAAGGGAAGGCCAGGGCTAAAACTCAGAATGAGATGCAAATCTTGGGCTAAGAAAGGGAAGGGATTTTGGCAAAGTTTTCTTATTCTCTTTCTCCTCTTCATAAATGACTCTCCAAGACCTCTTTTTATATGAGAAAAATATGGTTATTCAGTTTGGGGATGGGCTACAAGGGGTAAAATGGTTATGAAACCCTCCATAGCCTGTAAACTTCGTTGAATTTCGTGCAATTTTATATATTTTGCAACTTTTGGAGGTAAATGTGAGCTAACTAGCATGCATCACGCATGTGTATGCAGGTTAACTAGCATGCAACACGCATGTGTATGCAGGCTATTAATGCAGCAAGGCACGTACACTATCCAAAAAAGGGTTTTTTAGAAGGAAGCCTCGACAGTATTTTTGGCAAAGTATGCAAATGGATGGGCCAATGTATTGTATGCACATATATGACAATTTGGACTATAACATATGCCTCTTAATGTGTGAGGTCGGAAGAGAAACTGATGGCCGAAATACATTACAATACCTTTACACAGTGGGAAGGCACAGAGTTGAGTGAGCATGAGACGAGTGTTTGTGAGTGTGTCATCTGCAAAATAATGATAATCTCTCAAAGGCGGGCATACCCATGCTTGGGATGAACTAAGCATGGTTTCCAATCAAGTACACTACAAATCCATGCCATATATGACTACAAGACAAAATATGAATGTCTATGTAAAGTGTATCCGTGGACAATACACAACGGATCTGCATCTTCAGATTATCTGATGATATACAAGTACAATATGGTATGCATCTTCAAGAAGCATCGATGAGGACTTCATAGCTCGAGAAACAACTTCAAGATCTCCAAAACTCAGGTAGGAGTATAATAGGAGTGTGACTCACTACTCTGAGGTCTTCGACATGCCGTCAGGGAAATACAGGATGATCTCGATCATCAGGCACATAACTTCATTGATTTTGAATCTGAACTCGATTGGACTCTCGAGATGGCCGAATTATGAAGGTCAAGAGATCAACTGCAAAATGGTCGACTCAGGTTGGAAAAGACTTCCCTTGGACAAAAGCACGACAAAATGATGAGACTTAGGTAGCATAGTATTGACATAATTCTGTGATACATGAGGCACAACAAATTCTCCATATGTTTGGAAGAGTAACCAAATGGAGGAGGACACAACTCTATGTAACAAGAACAACTTCCTAAGGTCATACTGGATCCCAATGTTGGGCGAACAAACAGAAGTATGTGCTTTGTCCAAGGGTGACTATCTTGATGCGGATAAAAGAGAATGTATATCCCGTCCCCTCTTTTTGGAATATTTGATTTTTTTGTATTTTTCAAATTTTTAACGAGCTTGAAAAAGAATATAAGAACTCTACATTCCAAAGGAGGAACGAGTGTCGCAGGAAAGCAAACTAGTTCCAAACGCATGGAACATACTGATGCTCGGTGCAAGGAGACATGTGCAAGATAAGGACACTTGTGAAAATTCCTCCATGAGTCAAGGTGTCAGATCGAAAGGGAAAAGTTGCTACAAGGCTTGCATTTAAGGAATGCTTTGAAGGTTCAGTTAATAGAAACATGAAGTCAACATTAGGCCAAAGACGCAAGGATGAGACATGCGATGTGATTAAGTATGACACAACAAGACTCCTTCCATGTGAAGTTTTACGAGCCCAAAGAAGGTAAGCTCGATGGTTTTTCATGTTTAGAGAGTATGAAAAACACTAAAAGAATACTCCAGTGTGTTCCTTTTACGTAATTAGTCCAGTCAGTTTGAAAAAGGGTTAAACTTAGACTGAAAGGACGTCTCTTCAAAACCATTTTAACGAGTGTGAATGAGACAAGATCACTCGACTATCTTTTCAATTTTAAGAATTCTGAAAAGAGCTTAACTATGGACTCACAACCTTTTCTAAGTTTAGTCCCCTTATCCCAAAAAAGTATAAAATATAACTTAGGAGAACTCTCCCAGTAAGACATGTCTCCCGAGGCGTACCTTTATCCTGGATAATCTATTGGACGAAAAAGGGTTAAACTTATGCCAAATAGATATTCCTTCTGGATCAATTAACGAGTGTGAAATAAACAAGGTCACTCGACGATATTTTTATATTTAGGGATTCTAAAAAGAGATTAACTATGGACTCTGAGGGGGTTCCTTTTTCATAGATAATCTCCAAAGCTCGAAAAAGAGATAAACCAAAACCAAGGAGAATGGCCCTTTTTCGTAAATTTAGTCCCTCAGGCCCGAAAAAGGGTTAAACTTACGCCTGAAAATACTCTCCTAGCGAACCAAATATCCTAGAGCATACCTTGTTGATATTATGGTAGTTGCAGGAGGTATTAACCTCCACGTGTAACCCTGACAAAAATATAATATTCCGGAAGGCAAGAAGAAACCCTAAAGCTTTGGACATAACCCTAGAAGACAAGTCGGCTAAAGAAAATAATTAATATTGAGTCTTTAGCCTCTAGAAAGAGAAGTCGACCCAGACATCTAAGAAAGAGTAGTATAAATACAGGATGTCAGAGCTCATTTGTACACACACAACTCACAACTACTGAAATATGGTGCGCACTGGAGAAATTTAGCAAGTGTGCAAGTTTGGAGAGTAGCTGCAGTTGCAGCTACTACAACTTGTATTTTCGGTTTTAGGCTTGGAATTTCTGTTGGTTATGGTTTGGCCTTTCTTCCTTGTGCGCTAGCTTTGGAGAGAGGTACGCTACATTGATTGGTTATTAGTTATAGGGTTGCTTCAAGAATTATTCTCTCTTTCAAGGTTAAGGTGCTCGGGGGTGGCTTCGGCCTATGGTTGGGTGACAATATTGCTATATTGTCTATGGTGAATTAAGCACACCTATTTTTCTAATAGGTTATGGCCCCACACTATCTTCAGATAGTCTAACCATTGGAAGATATATTGGGAGGATTTGCTCAGTTACAGTCGCAGTTGCAGTCAAAGTTTTTGCTGCAACAACGAAACCCTAACCCTCTTGTTGAGGCACCTTAAGTGAAGAGATTGACCTAATTTCTGGATAGCCTAGTGCGCCCTAACTTAGTGCACCTACTGGGACTCTCAACAATCTAAGACGTCAAGTTTGAGTTTTTGGTCAAATTCAAAGGTTGACCAAGTCAAAGTCAAAGGTTGACCAAGTCAAATTCAAAGGTTGACCAAGTCAAAGAAATCATGACTTATTCTATGAAGTCAGAAAACAAGTTAGAAGGGGCTTCCAACTTCAGAGCATGGAAGACAAGGATTGACCTCATCCTTTCCAAGAATAAATTATTGGATATTATGAAAGGCAAGATCATGGAACCACAAGTTGAAGCAGCAAAAGAGAAGGAACCTCAGAACATTGCAGTTATGGAAAAAGTTCAAGGACGATGACATCAATGCTATGAGTATCATAGTGGACTCTATAAAAGACCACTTGGTACCCTACATCTCTCATCTCGACTCATCTAAGAAGATGTACGATGCCCTAACTAACGTCTTCTAAGTCAGAAACAATCGACAAGTAATGAGTCTGAAGAATGAGCTCCGTGACATGAAAATGAATGATGACGACGACATAACATCATACCTTGTGAGAATATCTCAGTTAAGAGATCAACTACAAGCTATTGAAGAAATCATTTCAGAGAAGGAACTGGTAAATATAATACTCAATGGCCTTCCCAAGACATGGGATGCATTTGTCGCAAGCATGAACACAAGAAAGGAGTATCCCACATTTGAAGAACTTTAGACTTGCTATGCACAAGAAGAATCAAGGATTAACGCAAAAGAGAAATCCCAAAATAAATACAAAGATCAATCCTTCACAACAAAGTTCAAGAATTTCAGGAATAAGAAAAATTTTGGCTTAAGGAAGAAACCAAATCAAGAAAAGGATATGTCAAAGATACAATGCTTCAACTGTCGAAAATATGATCACTACAGAAACCATTGTCCCAAGTTAAAGAAAAGGAAGGAAACAGATGAAGCATCAATTGCTGAAGAAAGGGAACCCTCAAATAAGGCCAAGCAGGATAAAACAAACTTCTTCTTCTAAGTCAAGGTAACAATATTCTTCAAAGTTCTTGTACATACCATATTTACATAGGTTTTGTACATATCATACATATCTATTTATTAGAAGATAAGATGTTCAAGTGAAACAATACTTATGGAAGAATAACAAGATAAGGATTGCTATCATGATAACCACAAGTCAAGCAATACACATGAAAAGATGAAGTACATTGACAATCCTTGGTAACAATTCTTGTGGAAACTATTTTACAAGTAACAACTGCTACATAAGCCGAAATCATAATCAAACCTGAAGAGACCCAGAAGAAGTCAAAACAGAAAGAAGTAAACAATCAAGAGGAAATTAGAAAAAGACTTGTGACACTTTGCAAAAGGAAATAAGGATGCAGACAGAAGCGTGGACTCTCTTAGACGGAGGGAGTTGATTACATAATTTTAAAAGAAGAGCATGCATTCATGTATGAAGTAAGGATTAGGAGGGAGATAATCCTAAATGATATGATACATTGATGATTATTAAGTATCTTTCCATGTTCCCATTGAAAATAACATCCATGATAAGCAACACGTGTTCATTTTGAATTTAGAAGAAGACTTCTTTGAAAAGAAGCCTTAAAGTATCCTTGGTTGTCCATCTACATCCATGATCCTATGATGAAACGAAGGAGTTGGAATCTTTAGGGCATGGAATCTATAGAAGACTCCATGGACCCAAGAGCTAAAGAGAAACATGATGAAGAACATGAAGATTCCAAGAAAGAAAGAAAAACCAGAACAACCAGGTAATATACCAAGAATCATAAGACTACCAGCTTGGAGAAATGACAGTTGACTTATGAATAGAAACATTGCAAGATTCAGAACTAGAGGTTCTTCGAGAAGACTATGACGACAACTTGTTCCAGTAAATCAGATATACCTCTTGCAATATCCATGGATTGAAATTCACATGTAAAAGATTTTTCTTCCCAACAAAGCTTGTGATAAAAAAGCTTATACCAGAAAGAGACCCATGTATGAAGATATAAGAATACTTTTTATGGATTCAAAAAACTCGATGCAGAGTATCTCATATATAGCAAAAGCGTGGTGAAAACCTTCTATCACAGAAATAGTGAATCATAATGGTTACTTAGAAGTCTGGGTTGATGGATTGTTAATCTATGGCAAACTCTCATGATGACAAAAGAAGTGCTACTTGGATATGTTTCAATTTCAACTTTTCCACGATGTCATGATCTAGTAGGAAACAAAAGTATTGGATTCAACCATGATATATTGTAAAGATCAGAGCTATATGAAGCCTTTAGAGAAAACCAATGTTCAATGATAAACCGAAGTACATTGAGATCAAGCATTATATTCTTCGTGATGAAGTCTAGAAGAAAGAAGTGGCTCTCCAATATATCTCCACAGATGAGCAGATAGCAGATATTTTCATAAAGCCTCTGTCCAAGATGAAAATTTTGCGTACTTAAGAGAGAAACCGGGGCTCATGGAGACGACTTCCTTATTGAAAAATGAATAGATTAATCCCAGGTTGGGAGGGAGCACTGATATGTTATTGATTTATGGACAATCATTATTCAGTTCGAAAAATGGTCCAAGATGAGTAGTTCCTTTCCAATTCGGAAAGTGTTTTGATATTTCTTACGGACATGCATTTTCTAGTTCAGAAAATGGTCCATATCGGACAATCATTTTCGTAATGAATGAAAATGGTCCGATATATTGTTGATGTACCATATACAACGATTATGTTAAAGTTTCTTTCCTAATCTGTTATTATTAATCTTGATTATAACAACATCATAATAAGGATCTTCCTGAAAGAAACACAATCACAGAGTACACAAGCATTTATCCCAGAAAACCCTCAAGGAGAAGAAAACCCAACAAAAATTCTTTAATATAGATTCAATAACCAAGTACAGTGTCTCTCACAAGAGAGATCTCACCAAACAAAAGATCCACCAGAAACCCTAACCATAACAGAGTAGCACACCACTTAGACCAAGATAGTCCTTCACCAAGATGACCTTCACCTTTACTAATATACTCTTCCTTGTAGCTGTGTCACTTCTTCGTGTAGTTGCGTCACTATGATACTTACGCACTTGATAAAGAGAGCTTGATGATTGTGTGTACAAATGAGGTGCTAGGCCTCTTTAAATACAAGTTGTGCCCCCCCATTAATTAGGTCAGGGCCGACCTATCCACTTTGTCTTTCTAATTTACTTTTTACTTTTCTAGGCACAATAGGGTCGACTTGTCAATATAATATATATATATATATATATATATATATATATATATATATATATTATCTTTTACTTTATCCACAACGGGGATAAGAATATTCTTTGCAGTTACACAATATTTTAACACTCCCTCTTAACAAGAAGGATATTCTTTATCTTTGATAGGTCACTGGATATCATCATCAACTGAACAATATCATCAACTGGATAATCATCATCAACTGGGTAACAAAAGGCATCAATATAATCCACTTGGTCATTTGGCATCACAATCACTGACTGGTTCTCCATGAATCCATATTAAAGAAGTTTTGTTCTCTTTATCTTTGCGCAGAAAATACTCTTCTTTCTTTCATGTTCACACAGAAGATACTCTTTCTTATCTTCACACAAAAGATATCTTATCTTCACACAAAAGATGTCTTATCTTCACACATAGGATATTCTATGAGTTTTTCCATTCCTTTTATGTTCTCCCCTCTCTTGTAGTCATCTATCTCACCCATCCACTGGGGAGGACTACTACCATAGCTTCACTCCTAGTCATCCCACATGAACTAGAGAAGCTAAGATGCTAGCATGGGCAAGACTAGACTTCCTTTCCATGATCCACTAAAAATCACAACACAAACCTCAAGAGCCAACTAACCATTCCACATGGTCAATGTTTGTGTTCCAGGCTACTCAATCCTTGGCTAGAGGAGAGTATCTGCCCACTGCCCCTTGGAGAAACATCCACACTCCTCTCTACGAGGGTGTTCACACCCTTCTCTATGAGGTTATTCTAGCATGTCCCGAGAGTACCCAAAACTCAACACTTGGACAGAGGCCAACCTTGGAAAATTTCTCATTCCCCTTCTCTACGAAGGTCTCTTCCTTCTCTACGAAGGTCTATTTATTCTCTATGAAGGTCTCTTCTCTTTCTCCTTCTCTACGAAGGTCTCTTCCTGTGGGATTGCTCATTCCTTCTCTACGAAGGTCTCTTCCTTCTCTATGAAGGTCTCTTCTATTTTCCTTCTCTATGAAGGTCTACCCGTGGGATTGCTCATTCCTTCTCTACGAAGGTCTCTTCCTTCTCTACAAAGGTCTAGCTATGGGATCTGAAAAAAATATCTTGTGGTCCAAAACCTTTCCATGGTATAATTCCATGCTACCCATCTGTTGGGAACCATCCATATGCCTTTCTAACTGCACTAAATCATGTTCCTCCATTTCAAACTCAGAGATGTAGCTTCCTCTTGCACCAAACTAAGAGCTTCTAATCATCATCCTTGAAGTTCTCTTCTGTAATATTCTGGGTGTCTTCTTGAGTTCGAACATTTCTTTCTTTCTGACTTCATACTGGATCAACCTGCTCCCTCTGCATCTATAAGAATGGTACTAGAGCAACCTGCAATTACCTACATCTCATCAACTATATATGAGTATCCATCTTTCTCTTCATCTTGAACATTTCTGTTCTGCACTTTTAGGAGCCTCCTGCTCCTATATAAATACTGGACATTGTCTAGTTCTTACTAATTGTCACCATATCATAAGTACTTCTCATGATGTCTAACTTCTACAAGTCAAGGCATAAGTTATTTCTTCCGAGACCTGTAAAATTACCTATAGTATGCTTTCTGAGATATGCCACTAAGCCAATCAATCAGTAACAATAAGCCGTAGTCAAATAAAACTATATCATGATTTCTATCAGAGTAGTACCATGCACACATCTGAAAACCTAATCATGAATAAGACTTTTGAACTCTTTTTCACTCTAACTATGAAATTGCCAAATTTTCCCTTACTATCATAGATGAACACATACCTTTGTCACTCTCATGAGTGATCATACCTGAAATAAATATTTTATCTTGTTCTTTATCCTCTTATTTGATACTTCCTTCATAATTCTGCATAGACACTGAAGTAAAATGAGGTTAATTAACATTCTCACAAAAATCTAACTTGTAATGATAAAGTATTAAAGTAAACAAGATACTAAAAATAAACATGAATACTTATCTTTTGTTTTTGTGTGGGGAGGCTCCACGGACTCCACCATTTTCTATCGTTCTTTAGATCAACTATCTTCAACTTAAAGTACATAATCCTCAATTTTTACTACAACTTTCTTTGAGGGAGGAGATTCCTCTTCCTCTTCCACATGTGCTTGATACTTTATTTTCCCTTTTCCTTATGCTCTTCTTCCTCTGGTTTTGGTAAACTCATTGTGACATGTTCTTGTCTAGAATCATCTTCAACCTATGCTTCCAAGATCTGAAGTTTCTAGATCCTTCCAGCCTATCTTCTAACCTCATACCGATAGCCATTCTTTCTTGCAGTAGAAACCCTAGCCCTCCGGGCTATAGAAAAAATAAAAAAATCAATTTTCTCAGATCTGAAAATTGAACTCACCAAAAGATGTGTTGGACTGAGGTGAGTATGCTGGTATAGTCAGTTTCTGAAAATTCCAATTTCTGACCCTTGAAACTGGACCAACGGATTTCTGGACTGGTGCTTCTGGTTTTCTAGTACTTCTGGTTTTCTGGTACTTCTGGTTTCCTGGTACTTCTGATTTTCTGGTACTTCTGGTATTGGTGAAATCTGGGGTTTCACTTTCAGGGAGTTCTATCCACTGAAAAGGTGCGTTGAAGGTGCCAATGAGTTCCTTAGGCTAGGGCTCACTTTTCTAGATGATATTTGGGATGCAATTCCTCTTTAATAAAAAGCCCTGATTTTCTTGTACGACAACAATGACGTTTTTCTTTTTCTGTGAAAGATGCTCTCTTCAACTTAGCTCTGATACCATGTTAAAGTTTCTTGCTTAATCTGTTATTATTAATCTTGATTATAACAACAACATAATAAGGATCTTACTGAAAGAAACACAATCACAGAGTACACAAACATTTATCCTGGGAAACCCTCAAGGGGAATAAAACCCAACAAAACTTCTTTAATATAGATTCAATAACCAAGTATAGTGTCTCTCAAAAGAGAGATCTCACCAAACATACAATCCAACAAAAACCCTAACTAGAACAGAGTAGCGTGCCACTTATACCAAGATAGTCCTTCACCAAGATGACCTTCACCTTTACTGATATACTCTTCCTTGTAGTTGCGTCACTTCTCCTTGTAGCTGCATCACTCTGATACTTGCGCACTTGATAGAGCGAGCTTGATGAGTGTGTGTACAAATGAGGTGATAGCCCTATTATAAATACAAGTTGTGCCCCCCCATTAATTAGGTCAGGGCCGACCTGCCGACTTTATCTTTCTAATTTACTTTTGACTTTTCTAGGCACAATAGGGTCGACTTGTCAATATATATATATATATATATATAGTATCTTTACTTTATCCACAAAGGGGATAAGAATATTCTTTGTAGTTACACAATATTTTAACAGATTCCCCTTGTGGCTAGTGTGGGGTAATGATTTAGGACAATCATTCCCTAGGGCAGACTCATTCTTTCTAGGTTGCAATGTGATTAGTGTTGGAGGAATGGCCCAGTTAGGTGAATGGTCCAGGTTCAACAATCAGGGACATGCATTCCCTAGGGCAGACTCATTCTCTCCAGGTTCCATTATGATTAATGTCGGAGGAATGGCCTAGGCTCATAAATCAGGGACAATTATTCTTCTATGCTTGTGAAGAATAATCCAGATAGCCCATGGCTGATGTTTTACCTTCTGAGGGAAGATTCTCTTCCAAATCTCAGAGATATGAGTGGAAAAATGGCATAGATGACTCATTTTGTATCATGATATTGTTATGCAGGTTCATATCAGATGATATGATTACTGTGGAGATTGTATGTCTCTGGAGAATAATTATATGCCACTGTGGTGGATGTATTCCACTGGTTGTGACTATGTTTCACTGG
>SNQJ01S0096929.1:20496-51996 GCA_010110895.2 Picea sitchensis
GAGAGCTTCTTGTGAATATCTTGTGGAGTATTGATGGAGAACTTCTTGTGAGAGCATCTTGTTGATGTGGATCTTTTGAGCATGATTGAAGATCTATTCTGAGGAAGAGAGCGAGAGGAGGATCTCATGGATGCATCAAAGTTTCGGCAATGTTGGAGATCTTGACGGAAAAAGTCTCGGAGTCATAGGAAACCCTATTTTCTGATGCCCACGTGGGTTGTCTGTGTATAGGGTGCGTGTACACGCGAGCTGGTTGTGTATAGGGTGAGTGTACATGCGGGTTGACTGTGTACAGGTAGCGTGGACTTAATAACATCATGGAGATTTGTGTTTGAGCTGGTGCCAAGCTCTTGGATGATGAGGCAGGTTCTAGATCTACATTCTATGGCCTCAGATCTATCACGAAGACACTCGTATGGTTACATTATTGTCTTGATAGATGTTATTGTTTGATATTTTGTGAATTCTTAGGGCATTCTTGGTATGGCTTCTATGATGTGGTTCAATTTGGTTGATTTGATGGATGGAGTGAGCAGCACTCTTGTGATTCTATAGTAACATGATTGCTATGGTACACTAGTTGTTTATACATGATTGAGATAGAATTCATATTGATTTATTGTGGAGCATGAGCAAGCTATTGGAGAGCTTGGATGTGTTGTGACTAGCTGTGGGTCAGTTTGGACAGTGGAAGATAGAATAGAAAGTGATTACAGGTTGCAGAGGATCTGATCATGTGAAGCAAATAAAAACCCTATTTTCTCAAGAGCATACGCTTGTTACATTATACATTGGTCGTGTTCACACGTGGGTTGTAGTGAGCCAAGGCGCGGGCTGCACTACTGACAGGTTGCGTACCTATTGACAGATTGATATATGTTGAGGATTGTTTCCTCATCTCAGTTGGTTCTGAGAATGTAAGTTGAGTCTTGCATATAGAGTTGGTGCTCTTGTAGAGTTTTACTCTATTCAATTGTTGTTGATAAACCCAAGGATTCTAGTCTGTAATAAAAAGAAAATTGTACATACATCTTGTGTTCTTTGTGTCCATTGTGATGATGACTTGTTGATGATATATTGTTGATATATGTTACTGATATGTGCCTACATCTAACTGGTTATAAATGACAGCAATGGGTAATGAATAAATGTTGAATGCTAATTGATGAGTTTTGTGCAAGAGAGAAGTTTTGGGAAAAAGAGCCCCGCACTCATTCACCCCCCCTCTAAGTGTGGTAGGTGTGTCCAACATTTTATTGGTCCTATTAATCCTAAATCCTCAGCTGGACAGGTTTTTATTTTGACATCCACGAACTATTTTACAAAATGGGATGAATTTGTCCCACTTAAGCATTCAACAGACAATTAGGTAATTACTTTCCTTGAAAATAACATTTTTTCCAGATTTGGTCTTCCATTGGAAATTATTACAGACAATGGTCCCGCTTTCATTTTTTCTAGGCTGACCCAATTTTTAGCTAAGATGGGGGTCAAACATTTCACTTCATCGGCTTATTATCCCCAAGGAAATGGGCAGGCTGAGTTTACCAACAAAAATCTAGCAAGAATCATCAAAAGGCTCATCGAAGATAAGCCTCGTCAATGGCACACTCTCCTAACTTGCACCCTTTTGGAAGATAAAAATATCGCCAAGGTAAGCATTGGTTGCACCCCTTTTCATATTTTCTATGGTTAAGAAGCCCTCTTTCTTACTGAGATGGAACTTTCTTCCTTAAGGTTGATGATACATATTCAAGAGTTAAATTCTTTTGATATTTCACAAAGGATAAATGTACTCCTAGATTTGGAAGAGAAAAGGATGTTTGCTTTGGATAATATTAAAAGGAGACAACAAATTGTTAAGTATTTAAACAAGAGTGTCAAGACTGTCAAATTTAAGGTCAATGAAAAAGTTTTTCTATGGGATTCAGCTCACTCTGATAGGGGAAGACATTCAAAATTTCAAAAATTATGGTTGGGTCCTTTCAAGGTCGCTTTTGTCTTAGGTACTAACTCTTGCATTCTAAAATATTTACAGGAGCAGTTTTTTTCCTACAACACTAATGGTTCTCACTTGAAGCATTACGTGGAACCAACTTGAAAAGATCTAATGTTGTTTGGTTTTTCTGTAGATTAGTAGTTTAGCTTTGCTTTCAGTTTTCACTATTTTTCTTTTCTGCTTTACAGTAGTGTGATTTCTGTTGTTTTAAATTTTGCAATTTTATTCTGTTCCGATTTTTATTACTTTTTCACATTTTTAATTGATTTTGGTCAAGAATAAGATGTTGGATCAGTTCTTCCATAGTGACACTCCTACAAGATATTGTTATTCAATAAAAATCAAGCTTACATAGTTGTGACGATGTTTCCCCTGAAGGCACACTTGAATTTGTTATTTACTTTCACTGTTGTCTTATAAGAGATTGGTTATCTCCCGCTTCTTCTTTCGATTTCTTAGTCCATTTGAGAAATAAAAGAGCAAGTCCATTAATTTTTCTCCTTGAAGTAAAGAGCAAAATCCGATTGAATGATTATGCATACAAGGATAAACCCCTTCATACTTAACATTTTTCATGAGTTATTCCCAAATTTCCTGTCATTTTTCCATTAAATCCGCTCACGTCCCCATGTTGCATAATCATTATGGTTATATATTCTTAATATATTGTTCTTGGTCTACTAAACCATGATTTATGAGTTCTAAATCTATTGAAAATAAATTTCCCTGTGGAGTCACCAGTTTGTTGACGATTAAAATTGCAACGAGGATTTCTCCCACAAAGTATTGTTAAAGCCTATTAATTATAAGCTAATGATATATATAATACTAGTAGGTGGGACCCCCTTGTAGATTGGAGGATCTGATCTGGTTCTTATTTGATGTTTTTTTATTGTTGTTCGACATTGCTTACAAGTTTGAGCATGATTAATGATCAATGTTGGTTCTATTCGCGACAAATGGAAGATGGATAATGCATGATTTTTCTATTGCTATAGGCTCTAATGTTGTGTTGAAATGTCTTATGATATCCATTGTTACCTTGCCATTTACTCCTTGAATTATTACTTATGCCAACTGCAAAAGATACATGTTAGTAACCACAAATAAGAGAAATTGAAAAAAAATAAGAGTAATTGAAAAGAAATAAGGCAATGTGAACAAAATCCACAAGAGATGAACTATGCTACTATGATATACGATGTTGCACTATACATTTGGAGTTAAGGGAAATGGTATTAATCCAAACTAACGATGTAAATGGTTATGCGATATATTGAGTCATGTAAAGGCATGTGATATGCATTATAGTATGGTAGGCAGTGGTTAATGTGACATAGGGTAGCGCTCTTGGAAATTAGTGGATGTTGGTTTCGATGCATGGTTTAATTGAATGAATTAAGGGATTAGTGGGATGGCATGTACTAAGGAATTGAATGACTGGAGGATTGAGGCGACATGCATTTACTGCACGCCACTCCATACCCCTTCCATTGGTCTTTACCATGGCTATTGTTCAATTGTGTTCGTTGTGGTTAAGATTTGATTTTAAAGCAGAGGAAGAATTGTTCGGCCAAGCTCACATTTTTAAGGTTTTCATGGTTACAGGTATGTATTTTCTCCATCCATGAACCCACTCTAGTTATTAAATAGATATTGGCTTGGTGATGTATGGGTCTGTGCTTTCCTTCCGTTTGGAAACTGTGTAAATTTGTGATATTTTCTGAAATGAATGGTTGGTGATTTTCATTGCAATAATATTTGAAGTCACAGTTTCGTTGACTATTCTCAGTGTTAGAATCCATGAAGACTCTTTGTCCTTCTTATTTGTCTAGATGTCTCCATTCGTTCCAAATTGGCTGGATGTCTCCATGCATTCTTATCACCATACCCATTCATTGTTGTTATAGGGTTTGTTGGGTTTGAAACACTTTGTATCACTGGGTATTGTTTCACTTGAGTATGGGTTCGTTCATGATATTGATGTTTGCACAATGGGTTATGATGGTTGTTATGCCAGAGGGCTTGCTTAAGGTTGATTGCTATTTCTTGGCTTTGTTTTATCTAATCATTCTTTGGTTGATTGGGAAAACCACGAGGGTTATAACCTGCATGTCCTAAGTGTTATTACAGGACCAAAATGAAGCATTGTCCCTCTGTTCACAGTCTCTCCCATCTCACCCTGTCTGCGAGGAGTTGGTGGTATACCTTGTGTGTTCACCGTATGGTCTCAGAGGTTCTTATCCACTATTGGGAGTCGAATCCACTTCCCCTGTGTTGGTCCACGGAGTGAACCTTTGATTACTCAAAGCCTGAATTTTGATAAATGCAGCATGTTATATCCTGTCGGGTACATTGTTGATTTTTATGAGTTGGTGGTGTATCATCGACAGTGTTCGATTGTTGGCTCATCTCTGTTGATTATGTTGACAGTGGTTTTGGTTAATTGGTTGATTGGGGAAATGGGAAAGAATACACAGTCGTTGTCTTTTACATTGTGATTATTGAATTGTTAACCCAGCATTAGTTTTAAATTGATTAAGTCACAGCAATGCTTTGTGCGTGATGCGTGGATATGGGTGGCCTTCCTATAGCATGTTAGGTTGAGTTAATGATTGTTGTGACTGTGTGTTTAAATTACCAAATGGGAGTATTGCAATCACGATAGTTGTGGCATGGTTATCCACTGTATATGCTTTGGATATTACTTGATCGCACCATCAGAGATGGTCACGGGTTTTTGATCGATTTGAGAAATGGGGTTAGGCATACTATCATTGTCTCCCTTTATTAGATTGATAGCTCAGCATCGCCGATGTTTATATTAGGATCAATTAAACATGTGCAGTCAAAGAAATTCTCTTGTGTTGGTTGAAAGGTTTGTGTATCCTACAGCATCGTATAAGTTGAAAGGGTGATTGTTGTGCGTTTAAATGGAAAGTTAGGATATATTGAGGATTGTGTTTTTACTATCCATTGTGTGTGGATGATGGATATCATGCATTGTTTCAGAGATGGACACAGACTATGTGACAATATGTTCTCATTACAACTTAATTATTTAATGAACTTGAGGAATGGAATTGGGTGTGATTTTAGTGTCTATGTTTGATTTGAAGAAATGATTCATGGATAGGGGTTGATGTTTTGATGGAATAGATTGGAACAAGTGATTGTGTGTTCATTTAGAAATTGTTTTAAATATTAACTGGGACAATTGAGAAGAAACAGAACTCTTACAGTTTGTTGTGGAAGGCATATTGTTTGTTTTGATGACACAGTATTAATAATTTAATTGCGAATAGTGAGAAATAATACAAAAAATTGATTGAGTTATACATAGTGGTTGTTAAATTGACCACAGTGATTATTTGGTTGGCATTGGACCTTTTGTTTTTGATATAGAATGATTATGGATTACTTAATTAATTTTATGAATAGTATATGCTCTCCTCCCTACCATTATTTCACTTTTCGCTAATTACAATCTCCTCGCCTTCCCATATCCATTTTTCACTCCCTGTTCCTAAAATTTAATTACGAATAAGAGAATTATGTATTGTAACAGTTTGAAATCACAGTTTCTTGGATGGATTACAGCGGCATGTTCCTTGGTTTACATTACAGATGATTTTGTATTGTATATGAGTAGTAACCATGTTATTTCCCCCTCATTCTATCATTTTTCGCTCAATACAAACCCCTCGCATATCCCAGGACCTTTTGTTCACTCCCCTGCTCATTGACAACAGTTAAACAATTTGTATGGATTAGATTGCATGAGCCTGATATGCTACTCAGCCAAAATCTATTTCATATTTTTAAAGAGTTGGCATGTATGGTTGTTAAAGGAACTATTTGCTAGTCCATTATGCATACATGAATGATCTCTTCAAACAAAAGGCTGAAAATTGAATCCCACCATACTCCTGCCAAAGGGAAAGCCACTTCTACCCCTTCCTCACCTTTAAATGATTCTGATAAATCTGTGTCCTTCCACATGCATTGGAGGCACGATTGATCTCATATGATCAGCAAGATGAGACCTAAAGGCTCCACACAACTTAAGGAAAATTCAGAAGGATTAAAAGGTGATAACCGCAACAAGGGAAAGATTGCCTCACAAACTGAAAAATATGGATTTTAAGTTTTATTTATTTATTTATTGTTGAGAACAGTTGACTTTAGATTTTTGGACAACATGCTTTTTGGATATATTGGTAATATATTTTGGAAATAATTGCAAATATCATTGAGATAAATTTTCAAATTTGAATTTGGTGATGGGAGTCACATGGAGGGATGTTGTTAAATTAATTAGCTATGTTATGATTGTTAAAAGCTAAAAGTAGTCACAAGGGGTCCCACCTACTAGTTATTATTATTTAAAACCATTATTATGATTTATTACTTTTTCCACCTTAACTAAAAATTGGTTGAGTTATTAATTAATTTAACCAAAGAGGTAGTTCAACTACTTTAAGTAATTCTAAATTGCTTAAAGGAAAAAGGAAAGGGAGGAACAAGAGGAGGATAGAAGGAGAAGCATACTAAGGTTTTATCTTTGAGTTTATGTTGAGATAGTTCAGTTTTCATTCATTCCTTAATTGATCATAAGCCTAATTCTTTTTTATGATAGTAGGGTGTTATTGTAGATAGCAAGATTCAGGGTTGAATTACATCATTCAGACACTTGTTTTTCAAAGGTGTTGATCTATCTTTGATAGTCTGTGTAGACTTATGTGTTTTTGAATTAGTTTTCATGACTGACAAAGGCTATTGTGCAGAGTCGAGTGGGAAGCAATCTATGGCAAGTTGATCCAGCTTTTAGAGTTCAGTTTTTTTCGTTTTTTGTAAGAGGTCATTTTGTATGTTTCATCGGGGACGTCTAAGTTTGACTTTGGTCCAAAACTACTTCACGAAATTTTGTAAAGAGAATGAGTCTTTGATGAATTGGAATGAAATAAAGGATTGTTTTATGTCTCATATGTCTTGATTATCATCTTGGTGTCTATACTTATGTCTCTACATTTATTTCAGCAACTGCTATAGTCAGAAAATCATATAAATAATGAATTTTCCAGCAAGATTTTATTTATAAAACGACTAACCTAAGCACTTGTAATCAATACTTGTAAGTTAGGATATTATTTTTGATGGCTATAAACATAGGGTGACATTCTCGTCTATTTTTCTTTAGCCAAGTAGAATCTGAAAATGCTTGAGTAAGATCATTTCATATATTTTCCTCAACATTTATTTGGCGACCATACTGGAGAGATCTTCAATATCTCTATGGTTAAATTTTATACTTGGTTATCATCGAATACATCTATTTTTCTGATATTGATTCTTTGATTGTTTTATTTTTTAATGATTGTGCATGTTGCAAGGAAGCCCAATATTGAGCCCAATCTTCAAGATCAGACTAGAATTTATTTGAACCTGTTTAACACCATTTTAGACACCGCCAATACCCACACTGAGTTTAATCATTCATGGGTAGCAATTGAATGAGATATTAGTGCTCAAGAACGATTGGAAGAAAGACGTAGACAGCCTATAAATCAGTAGTAACCTTCTTGTTTCTTCAGTTTTGGCCTTTCTTTCATGTCCTTAGACTCTCGTGTCTCTAGAGGAAGAAGAGGTCTATCACCCGAAATTAATCCTATTGTTGAAATAGGAAGAAGGAACGTTGTGTTATCTACCCAACGAAGTGCTCTAAGGAGAACTTTGTTTGATTCTTCCAGTTCATCTTTTTTTCCTTCATCTATCATCCACAAGATGGCATCTAGTGGTGGATCTGGTGGCACGGGAAGTGCTTCCTCTTCTCAGTATTCATATTCGTCAGTGATTGGTAGCTCATATATCCACCATATCCCTATCCAATCTACCACAAACCCCACCAAAGTCATTAAAAAGTATGGGATTTTTCAATTTGAAGAAGATGCCACAACCACACCATGGCATGTGTCATATCCTCTTAACCTAGCACCTGCTACTTGTCCACTTCCTAAATTCAAAGAACATCTACCTAGGTTTTCAGGAAATAACACTATCATTACAAATGAACACCTGGTGGCATTTTCTAATGCTTGTCACAACATAGGAGCCAATGACAATGATACTTACATGCGCTTATTCGTCAATTCCTTGGAGGGAAAGGTTGTGGCCGAATTCCTTGACCTTCCTCCTAAGATTTTGTCTACTTGGGAGGAGCTAATATACTGGTTCAGATCCACTTATGGGCAATCTAAAAGCCTAGACAAGAAGTTACGGGAATACAATAACATCACCCATAAGGATGGTGAAACCATCAAGTCCTTCAACTTGCATTTCACTAAGTTATACAATTAGATCGTTGAACTCATTCGGCCTCAAAACCAAGCTACTTTAATGCATTAATACAATGCATTACCTTCCCCCTACCCTCATAGGCTTGAGGAAAAGGCCATTGATAATCTCGGTTTTTCTATGCATACTTGTTTAGAGTATGAAGAACAACTTGAAAGAACAGGTCTTACTCAGGGAGAATCAGTCAAACAGACAGACATGTCTACCCTATTACAGCTAGTATAAGACATAAATAATCATATGATAGCGTTCGAGTAAAAGGGGATTGTCTCACCTCTCACCCCTGGAGCTTCATCCTCTTCTACACCCCCCTTTAGAAACCCGATTGAAAATAATTTTCAGCCTAAAGCTATCTTGCCTCAAAGTTGGTGTAACTTCTACGAGGAACACCACGAGGAAGCCACATGTGAGGTAAGGAAGAGTGTCAGAGATAATATCTTTTGTAAAAGACCAAAAACTACTATCGCTATCCTAGATTTTACAGAGCTAGAAGACGTCATGATCATCAATACTAGGAACAAAGCCTATGCTCCTAAGGGCAAATTTGATCCTCCCCGCAATTCTTCCATCCAAAGCTCTTCCTCACCCGCTGCTACTATTCAGGTGCTTAAGGTTCTTGACAGTCAAGGAACCACTTCCCCTCTCCCCTATTCCATGTACAATATCTTGAATCAGTTGGCCAACATCAAAGCAGATGCAACCCTTCTAGACATGGTTTTCATCCCTAAACAATAGATGCATCTAAAACAATTCATGGAGGGAAAATCTTTCATTGTAGCCAATCTTTCTGAAGAGGTAAACAAAGAGGATTCGTCTGTAAATAAAATAGGTGTACATAAATTCAGATACCCTATAAAAAAATCCCCCTTTTTATATTTCTATAAATATTATGGATAAGATCGTCCATTGTTGCCTCATTGATGGCTGTTCGGGCCCAAGTGTGATGTCGAAGATTATTATGGAAGAGCTAGGCTTGTATTGTACAAATGAGAACATTAGAATCATGCTCTCCTACAATAGCCTATAACAAACAACCATAGGTGAGATTAAATATGTAACCTTAGTTTTGTGCGCACACCCTAAAATAAGGACAACCCTTAGTATTCAGGTAATTTATATGTCAGTAAGAAATTACTCAAACATCTTGGGAAGAGATTGGAAAGCCTTAATGGGTGGATACCTCTCACTCGAAGGAACACATTTATTTGTTCCTCGCAACGGTAAAAACATTATAGTCCTTAGAGAGGGAAGGATATCACCTTACATAAAGAGTGTCCCACAGCCTAATGTAAATTATATCAAAAAGGACCTAGGAGTGTATTCCATATTTGTTGAGGAGGATAACATTCCCTTGGAACAAATTGATTTAGATTATGGTATGTGGCACATGCACTTTGATGGTTCATGCTATAATGAAGGTAACGGAGCTGGAATTATCTTGATTTCCCCTATGGGAAAAATCCATAACTTTTCTTACAGGTTGGAGTTTTCTTGCGCTAACAATGTCATTGAATTCGAAGCTTTATTATTCGGCATTGAGAACGCGTATAATCTTGGTTGTGGTCACCTTTCAATTTTTGGGGATTTCGAGCTTGTTGTGAACCTTGTACGTAAAATTTACTCTCCTAGCAACAAGTTGATGAAACGATACATCCAAATTGTTTGGGCGCTTATCTTGAACTTTTTATCTTTCAACATCACTCATGTTAAGAGGGAGTTAAACTCAATGGTCGATCGGTTAGTTGTTTTTGCAGCCTCTCCTAATTGGCAACTTCTGCCACACAGACCTGATTGTACCTTTCAATCTCTATATCGTTCACACATCCCCAACAATATAGAATCTTGGCAGGTTTTCCCTAACGATGAGAGCATTTGTGCTTTCATTCAAAATGAACCTTTTAAGCCTAAGGAAATTATATCCATAGAAAATAACAAGATTCCTAAAGGATTGACCCCTCTAGAGAGTTCATTTTCTTCGAGTGATGTAGGCAACAAGGAGAAACAAAAATAAGAGGAGTTGAAAAGGAAGGTGGGTGAAACCATCTCCTTGAACATTGGGACACCCGAGGCTCCAAAGAATGTTAAAATAGGTGCCAAATGTTCAGATGAAGAGAAAATGAAATTTGCCAAGCTACTTGTTGAATTTAAAGATGTTTTTGCTTGGTCTTATGAGGATCTTTGTGGTTTTGATCCTGGTCTTATACGGCATGCCATCCCCATTAAGGAAGGCATAAAACTAGTTAGGCAAAAACAAAGACCTATTAACCCTGTGCTAGAAGCAATTATTCGAAAGGAGTTGGAAAAACTCTTGAAGGCTGGAATCATCGTTCTGGTCAAGTATTTCGAATGGGTTTCAAATTTGGTCCATGTTCGAAAAACAACTGGTCAAATCAGATTATGTGTTGATTTTCGCACATTAAATCGAGATAGTATAAAAGATCACTTCCCTCTCCCTAACATGGAAATGATTTTGCAGTAAGTTGCAGGGTCACAAATGATGTCCTTACTTGACGTTTTTTCCGGTTACAATCAAATCAAGGTAAAAAGCGCAGATAAATATAAAACCACCTTTATTACTTGTTGGAGTACCTTTGCTTATGAGCGTATTCATTTTGTCTTATATACTGTAGGTGACACATTTCAAAGATCTATGCAAATAGATTTTGACGATTTGATTGGTAAGATCATTCAGATCTACCTTGATGACTTAACAGTGTACTCTAAAATCTGATCAGATCATTTTGGTCATTTGAGAAAAGTTCTCATGCGATCTACGAAATTTGGCGTTTCTCTCAATCCTTCCAAGCCCATTTTCGACGTTACCGAGGGCAAGCTCCTTGGACACATTGTCTCTGATTCAGGAATAAGTATTGATCCTTAAAGGATTGTTGCTATCCTTAATATGCATACTCCCACTTCCAAGAAGGAGGTTCAATATTTTATGGGGGTTATTAACTTTGTTCGTAGGTTTGTTCTAGAGTTTGTTGTGATGGCCAAACCAATTCATAATATGCTTAAGCAAGATCATTCTTTTTCTTGGACAGATGATGTCGAAAATGATTTTGAAGGGATTAAGAAAGAAATCAGTTCCGCACTGGTTTTGGTGAAGCCAGATTTTGAGAAGGAATTCACGATATATACTATTGCCACCAAGGAAGCAGTTTTTCTTGTCCTCATACAAAATGATGACCAAGGAAATGAAAAACCAGTGGCTTGCATGAGTCAAATTTTATCTGATGATGAATTTAAATATTCTTTTATTGAGAAACATGCTTTCTCTCTTGTTAAAGTTGTTGAAAAGTTTCGCCACTTCATCTTAGGTAAGAATACATTGGTAAAAGTCCACTTACATGTTGTCAAGTTTTTTCTATCACAGACTTATGTTTCAGGGAAACTTTCACATTGGCTTTCCAAGATCCAAGAGTATGATTCGAATATCATGAATTATACCACTATCAAGGAACATGATTTATCCCTTCACTTAGATCAGCATGCTGAGAATAATGAATAAATTGATGAAAAGGACAGCTCCCTATCAGCTCTCTTTTACATTGATAACCATATCCTCCCTGTGTCTGAACAGCCCTAGTACAAAAATTAGATTCACTACTTACAGAACCAAAGATGTCCAAACAATTTAGACACTCATCATAGCAGAAGGCTCTGCCTTGAATCCATGAGATACTTCATTATAGGAGACTTCTTGTTCAGAAGGTTTGTTGATGGTGTGTTGCTTCGATGTGTAAACAATGAAGACGCACAAAAATTGTTGCAAGAAACTCATGGCTCTTCAAATTCTATCATTCATGTAATAGGTCATTTTTCTGCTAAACCCATTGCCTTCAAGATTATTAGAAAAAGACACTATTGGCCTTCAATATTTCGTGACTCTTATGTTTTTTTGATATCTTGTGACAAGTGCCAAAACTTTTCTGGGAAAGAACGCCTTTCATCCATGCCATTACAACCTATCCTACCAAACTTTCCTTTTTCAAAGTGAGGATTGGATTTTATTGGTCCTACTAATCCTCCATCTTCAGCTGGACAGGTTTTTATTTTGACGGCCACAGACTATTTTACAAATTGGGCTGAATTTGTCCCACTTAAGCATTCAACAGACGATCAGGTAATTACTTTCCTTGAAAATAACATTTTTTCTAGATTTGGTCTTCCAATGGAAATTATTAAAGACAATGGTCCCACTTTCATTTCGGTTAAGTTGGCCCAATTTTTAGCTAAGTTGGGGGTCAAACATTTCACCTCATCATCTTATTATCCCCAAGGAAATGGACAGGTTGATTCTACCAACAAAAATCTAGTAAGAATCGTCAAAAGGCTCATCGAAGATAAGCCTCATCAATGGCACACTCTCCTAACTTACACCCTTTGGGAAAATCAAACTACCTCTGAGGTAAGCACTGGTTGCACCCCTTTTCAGCTTGTATATGGTCAAGAAGCCCTCTTGCATACTACGCTGGAACTTTCTTCCTTAAGGTTGATGCTACAGATCGAAGAGTTAAATTCTTCTAATATTTCACAAAGGATAAATGCACTCCTAGCTTTGGAAGAGAAAAGGATGTTTGCTTTGGATAATATTAAAAGGAGATAGCAAACTGTTAAGAATTATTTCAACAAGAGTGTCAAGACTATCAAATTTAAGGTCGGTGAAAATGTTTTTCTATGGGATTCAGCTCACGCTGATAGGGGAAGACATTCAAAATTTCAAAAATTATGGTTGGGTCCTTTAAAGGTTTCTTTTGTCTTAGGTACTAACTATTACATTCTAAAAGATTTACAGGAGTGATTGTTTTCCTACAGCACTAACGGTTCTCACTTGAAGCATTATGTGGAACTAACTTGAGAAGCTCTAATGTTGTTTGGGTTTTCTGTAGATTAGTAGTTTATCTCTTCTTTCAGTTTTCACTATTTTTCTTTTCTGCTTTAAAGTGGTGTGATTTCTGTTGTTTTAAATTTTGTAATTTTATTATGTTCCGATTTTTAGTACTTTTTCACCTTTTTAATTGATTTTGGTCAAGAATAAGATGTTGGATCAGTTCTGCCACAGTGACACTCCTACAAGATATTGTTAGTCAATAACAATCAAGCTTACACAGTTGTTACGATGTTTCCCCTGAAGGCACACTTGAATTCGCTATCTGCTTTCATTGTTGTCTTATAAGATATTGGTTATCTCCTACTTCTTATTTCTATTTCTTCGACGATTTGAGAAATAAAAGAGAAAGTCCATTAATTTTTCTCCTTGAAGTAAAGAGAAAAATCTGGTTGAATGATTATGCATACAGGGATAAACCCCTTCATACTTAACATTTTTCATGAGTTATTACCAAATTCCTGGTCATTTTTCCATTAAATCCACTCACTTCCCCCTGTTGCATAATCATTTTGGTTATATATTCTTAATATATTGTTCTTGGTCTACTAAACCATGAGTTATGAGTTCTAAATATGTTGAAAACAAATTTCCCTATGGAGTCGCCAGTTTGTTGATGATTAAAATCGCAACGAGGATTTCGCTCGCAAAGTATTGCTAAAGCCTATTAATTATAATCTAATGATATATATAATACTAGTAGGTGGGACCCCCTTGTAGATTGGAGGATCATATCTGGCTTTTATTTGATGTTTTTTTACTATTGTTCGACATTGCTTACAGGTTTGAGCATGATTGATGATTAATGTTGGTTCTATTTGCAACAAATGGACGATGGATACTGCATGATTGTTTTGTTGCTATAGGCTCTAATGTCATGTTGAAATGACTTATGATATCCATTGTTACCTTTCCATTTATTCCTTGAATTATTACTTATGCCAACTGCAAAAGATACATGTTAGTAACCACAAATAAGAGAAATTGAAAAGGAATAAGAGTAATTGAAAATAAATAAGGCAATGTGAACAAAATCCACAAGAGATGAACTATGCTACTATGATATACAATGTTGCACTATACATTTGCAGTTAAGGGAAATTTTATTAATCCAAACTAACGATGTAAATGGCTATGTGATATATTGAGTCATGTAAAGGCATGTGATATGCATTATAGTATGGTAGGCAGTGGTTAATGTGACATAGGGTGGCGCTCTTGGCAATTAGTGGATGTTGGTTTCGATGCATGTTTTAATTGAATGAATTAAGGGATTAGTGGGATAGCGTGTACTAAGGAATTGAATGACTGGAGGATGGAGGTGACATGCATTTATTGCATGTCACTCCATACCCCTTCCACTGGCTGTTACCATGGCTATTGTTCAATTATGTTCATTGTGGTTAAGCTCTGATTTTAAAGCAAAGGAAGAACTACTTGGCCAAGATCACGTTTTTAAGGTTTTCATGGTTACAGGTATGTATTTTAGACATCCATGAACCCCTCTTTGGTTATGAAATAGATATTGGCTCAGTGATGTATGGGTCGGTGCTTTCCTTCAGTCTGGAAACTATGTAAGTTTGTGATATTTTTCTGAAATGAACAGTTGGTGGTTTTCATTGCAATAATGTTTGAAGTCACAGTTTCGTTGACCATTTTGAGTGTTAGAAGACATGAAGGCTCTCTGTCCTTCTTATTGTTCTTGGTTGAATGGTTTTCATTCGGTCTAGATTGGTTGGTTGTCTCCACGCATTCTTATCACCATACCCAGTCATTGTTTTTATGGGGTTTGTTAGGCTTGAAACACTTTGTATCACTGCGTATCGTTTCACTTGAGTATGGATTCATTCATGATACTAATGATTGTGCAGTGGGTTATGATGGTTGTTATGCCAGAGGAATTTCTTAAGGTTGATTGTTATTCTCGGCTCTGTTTTATTCCATCATTCTTCTGTTGATTGGGAAAACCATGAGGGTTATACCCTGAGTGTCCTATGTGTTATTATAGGACCAAAATGAAGCCTTGCTCCTTTGTTCATAGTCTCTCCCATCTCACCCTGTCTGTGAGGAGTTGGTGGTATACCCTATGTGTTCATCGTCAAAGGTTTTTATCCATTGTTGGGAGTCAACTCCAGTTCCCCTATGTTGGTCCACAGAGCGAACCTTTTATTACTCAAAGCCCATATTTTGATAAATGTAGCATGTTATATCATGTCGGGTACATTGTTGATTGTTATGAATTGGTGGTGTATCATCGACAGTGTTTGATTATTGGATCGTCTCTATTGATTATGTTGATAGTGGTTTTTGTTAATCGGTTGATTGGGGAAATGGTATTGAATATATAGTCGTTGTCTTTTACATTGTGATTATTGAATTGTTAACCCAACATTAGTTTTAAATTGATTAAGTCACAGCAATGCTTTGTGCTTGAGTTAATTATTGTTGTGAATGTGTGTTTAAATTACCAAATGGGATTATTGAAATCATGATAGTTGTGGTGTGGTTATCCACTATATATGCTTTGGATATTACTTGATCACACCATCAGAGATGGTCATGGATTTTTGATCAATTTGAGAAATGGGGTTAGGCATACTGTCGTTGTCTCCCTTTATTAGATTGATAGCTTAGCATCGTTGATGTTTATATTCAGATCAATTAAACATGTGCAGTCATAGAAATTCTCGTGTGTTGGTTGAAAGGTCTATTTATCCTACAGCATCGTATAAGTTGAAAGGGTGATTGTTGTGCATTTAAATGGAAAGTCATGATAGATTGAGGATTGTGTTTTTACTGTCCATTGTGTATGGATGATGGATATCATGCATTGTTTTAGAGATGGACATGGAATCTATAACAATATCATCTCATTACAACTCAATTATTTAATGAACTTGAGGAATGGAATTTGGTTTGATTTTAGTGCCTGTGTTTGATTTGAAGAAATGATTCATGGACAGGGGTTGATGTTTTGATGGAATAGATTGGAACAAGTGATTGTGTGTTCATTTAGAAATTGTTTTAAATATTAACTAGGACAATTGAGAAGAAACAGAACTCTTGCAGGTTGTTGTGGAAGGCATATTGTATGTTTTGATGACACCATGTTAATAATTTAATTTCGAACAGTGAGGAAATAATACACAAAATTGATTGAGTTATACACAGTGGTTGTTAAATTGACCATAGTGATTATTTGGCTGGTGTTGGACCTTTTTCGTTTGATATAGAATGATTATGGATTACTTAATTAATTTTATGAACAATATATTCTCTCCTCCCTACCATTATTTCACTTTTTGCTAATTACAATCCCCTCGCCTTCCCATGTCCATTTTTCACTCCCTATTCCTAAAATTTAATTACGGATAAGAGAATTTTGTATTATAACTATTTGAAATCACAATTTCTTGGATGGATTATAGTGGCATGTTCCTTGGTTTACATTAAAGTTGATTGTGTGTTGTCTGTGAGCAATAACCATGTTTTTCCCCCTCATTTTATCATTTTTTTATCAATACAAACCCCTCGCATATCCCAAGACCTTTTGATCACTCCCATGTTCATTGACAATAGTTAAACAATTTGTATGGATTGGATTGCATGAGCCTGATATGTTGTTGGGCCAAAATCTATTTCATATTTTTAAAGAGTTGTCATGTATGGTTGTTAAAGGAACTATTTGTTAATCCATTATGCATACATGAATAAGATATTCAAACAAAAGGCTAAAAACCGAAGTCCACCATGCCCCTGTCAAAGGGAAAGCCACTTCTTCCCTTTCCTCACCTTCAAATGATTCTGATAAATCTGTTTCCTTCAACATGCATTGGAGGGACGATTTCTCTCATATGATCAGTGATATGAGACATAAAGGCTCCACACATCTTAAGGTAAATTCAGAAGGATTAAAAGGTGATAACAACAACAAGGGAAATATTGCCTCACAGACTGGAAAATATGGATTTTAAGTTTTATTTATTTATTTATTGTTGAGAACAGTGGACTTCATATTTTCGGACAGCATGCTTTTTGGATATATTGGTAATATATTTTGGAAATAATTGCAAATGTCATTGAGATAAATTGTCAAATATGAATGTGGTCATGGGAGTCACAATGAGGGATGTTGTTAAATTATATATCTATGTTATGATTGTTAAAATCTAAAAGGAGTCACAAGGGGTCCCACCTACTAATTATTATTATTTAAAACCCTTATTATGATTTATTACTTTTCCCCCCTTAACTAAAAATTGGTTGAGTTATTAGTTAACTTAACTAAAGAGTTAGTTCAACTACTTTAACTAATTTTAAATTGCTTAAAGGAAAAAGGAGAGGGATGAACAAGAGGAGGATAGAAGGAGAAGCATACTAAAGTTTTCTCTTTGAGTTTATGTTGAGATAGTTCAGTTTTCATTCATTCCTTAATTGATAATAAGCCTAATTTTGTTTTATGATAGAAGGGTCTTATTGTAGACAACAATATTCAAGGTTGAATTACATCATTCAGACACATGTTTTTCAGAGGTGTTGATCTAACTTTGACAGTCTGTGTAGACTTGTCTGTTTGTGAATTAGTTTTCATGACTGACAAAGGTTATTGTGCAGAGTCGAGCGGGAAGCAATCTGTGGCAAGTTGATCCAGCTTTTAGAGTTCATTTTTTTTTGTTTTCTGTCAGAGGTCCTTTTGTATGTTTCATCGGGGACTTCTAAGTTTGACTTTGGTCCAAAACTTCTTCATGAAATTTTGTAAAGAGTATTACTCTTTGATTAATTGGAATGAAATAAAGGATTGTTTTATGTCTCATATGTCTTGATTATCATCTTGGTGTCTTTACTACTGTCTCTTCATTTATTTCAGCAACTGTTATATTTAGAAAATCATATAAATAATTAATTTTCCAGCAAGATTTTATTGATAAAAATACTAGCCTAAGCACTTGTAATCAATACTTGTGAGTTAGGATATTATTTTTTATGGCTATAAACATAGGGTGACATTCCCGTCTATTTTTCTTTAGCCAAGGAGAATTTGAAAATGCTTGAGTAAGATCATTTCATATCATTTCCTCAACAGATACTAAACACTCACCCAAGTAGAACGTTGCTCCACTAGTGCTTTGTTGGTCATTAATGCAACCTGCCCAATATGCATCTGTGTAGGAAATAAGTGATAGATCCTTTCCTTTTGGATACCATAATCCAAACTCTTTTGTTCCTTTGAGATATCTAAAAATCCTCTTCACTGCTAATACATGTGATTCCTTTGGTGTTGCTTTAAAATGTGCCACCTGTCCAACTGCTTGCATTACATCTGGTCTGGATGTTGTCAGATATAGTAAGCTACCAATCATTGAACTTTATTGCCTCTGGTCTATAGACTTTGAATCGTCATCTTTGCTCAACTTGCAATTGGTTTGCATAGGAGTGGTAGCTAGTTTGCAATATTCCATTCCAAACCTCTTTAGCATTTCTCTTATATACTTAGTTTGAGGAATAAAAATTCCTCGGTTGCTTTGACATATCTGAAGACCTAGAAATAAGGATAGCTCTCCAAGTAATGACATTTCAAATTCATTTTGCATATCCTTTGCAAATTTATGGCTTAACCTGTCATTAGTACTTCCAAAAACAATATCATCAATATAAATTTCAATTAATAAAATACTACCTTGAGTTACCTTGACGTAGAGGTTGTTGTCTGCGCTTCCTTTCCATAGTTCGTAGGGAGTTTTGTCATTGTTGTTTCTGAGCATTACTCTTTTTTGAATGTGAATTGTTGCATGCACTGCATGTGTCCAAAAAATATCTGTCAATTTGGAATCCATTAGCATTGTTCGAGCCATTTCCTATGTAATTATCATCCATTATGATAATGTTCATTTGTCTCTAAACCACTCTCTAAACCAATCTCTGAATCCATGCTCTCATCCACTTTCATATATATGTCCAAACTTGCTAAGTATTCTTACAAATCCATCTTTTTCCATATTGTCCAAGACTCTACTTGCGCAATTTTCCATAATGATGACCCATTTATCACTATACTATCATGAAGTCTTGATTAATCTATCAAACTATACTTCTGCTAACTGACTTCTCTGGATTTGTCTTCTCAAACTCAGCAAGTTCCTCGAAGGATGGTTCTTTAGTCTGTCACAGCGATCGCATAGAATCCCCCTGTCTAATATTCATATTACCTGGGAGTCTCTAAGCCGGATGGCTCAGAACAATTCTTGATCTAATGTGTATTCATCATCATCTTCATTGGTAGATTCATCATCTCTCTGATCTTTGACTTCTTTCTTTTTGTCTATTGATTCATCTTTCACTACAATATCTGAAAGTACAATATCTTGAACATGTTCCTTATTTACTTGTCCTTCTTTTATTTCATTTATTTTTCAAACCTTTCTATATCTAACATCCTTCTTTTTCTTTGTAGATTTTTCTTCATCTCGTTTTATTTCCAATCTTGCGATATTTGGGACCTAGTCTTTGTTCACCTAGTCTTCTTGTTTTCTTATCCATACTTTCTTATATCTAATTTCAGTGTTCTCTTTCATGGAAGTATTGATAATGCTTCTAAAATCACGAGCTATGTGTCCATAGTTATGACATTTGTAACATTCAATGTTATGTGGGGCCACATAAGCATTTATTTCTTAAACATTTATTTTATAATCCCTGCAATCTACAACCTTATGTCCAAATTTAGTACAATAAAAACAATGACCATAAATGAAATTTCCATACCTCAAAGTGAATGATCTTCTTTGTGGTGTAGTCCTTCTGAATTTTTGCCTTGACTGATCATGATCATGATTTAATATTCTTTGTGGCTTGAACATGGATGGTCTTCTTGAAGATGTATCTTTATTAGTTTTCTTATATTATGGTTGACCATGATTCATTCCTTTGAGTACTTCTGCATAACTCTTTTTGTTTTCTTCATTCTTCTTTTCTAGCAACATAGAGTTCTTCTCTTCATTCTCGACAACTGATGTGGATGTTTTTGTCTCTTCAACGTTCTTTTTTAGCTTGATGATTTTGAATCTTTGTGTGACAACCTCTTCTTCTTTCTTCATTATTTGAGAATTCATGATCTCTTTCATTCACTTTTCTTCTTCAAGTTGGATTTTCAATGTAATTATTTCTTCTTCTAGTCTTCTCTCTTCTTGACCAAACTCTTCCTCAAGTTGGTTAAGTCATTGATTCTTTCCTTGAGATGATGCATCAGTATATTTTCTCTCTTTTATGCTTCTTCCTTTTGTGTTGCTATCTTGGCTTCTAAACATTTATTTTTATATTCTAGAGTTTCTTCAATTCTTCTGGCCTCTTCTAGTTGAGCTCTTAAATTCTTGATGAACTTCTCATCTTTTTCGGAACCTTGAACACTTTCCTTTTGCTTCATCAATTCTTTCTTGGATGACTTGTTTTCCTCTATTTCTTTCTTTAAATATTCAATTGCACTGATCATTTTTTCTCTGTAATCAACTTTTGCTTCTTCATACTCTTCCTCTTATGAATCTATCTGGCATGATGAGCATCTTTCTTCTTGTTCGGTATCTGCATCTTCTTTGGCATTTTCTGAATTTGCAATGGGTGAAGAATATATGTCATGTAACTTATCCCAAAGTTCTTTGGTTGATGAAAATTTACCAACCTTTTCTCTTACCGGATTAGGTAATCCTTCCCAGATGAAATCCATTTCTATTTTGTTATTCTTATTCAATTCCTTCTTGGCTACAGTCTTTTCCCTTTTTGAACTATCATATCCTATAACAACTGATAGCCAAATATAATGTCCATGTGCCTGTTAAAATATTTTGTCCTTATGCTCCACATCTCATACTTAAAACCATTATGAGCATTAAACATTGGTACTCCATTCTCAGAATAATCCATGATCTTCTTCTAGTGGTTAAATTGTTTCCTGAAGGAACCTGCTCTGATACCAATTGTTGGATTACTGAGAGGCGGGTTCAATCAGTAATAGAGCAGTTTAATCCATTTTCGCCATAAAATGTAAGTGTTATATCAATGTAGCATTATCATCCAATAGTTGCAGAGTAAATAAACAATGAACAAATGAGCAATCACACACATACACAGTACACCATTGTTTTACATGGAAACCCAAAGCAGGATAAAACCACGGAATGTTTTTTCTTATATGTCTTTAATAATTACATTCATTAGAAGCACCAACTTCCTATGTTTTCCAGCTGCAACTAGAAGGAGGCTTCAACCCCCTAGTTTCTCAGGCTAAAACCTGAAGGAAGCTCCAACTCCCCATTTTTTTGGCTACAACCCCTTATGTTCTCCGGATACAACCCGAAGGTGGCTACAACCACTTGTCCTCGCCCTGTCCAACCGCCCTGATGTAGAAGTAGAATGATAGAACCATTGTCACACTATCACTGTGAGATATACTATTGTAAACCTGTACCATTCAACCTACACCAAACAACTTATACCAACAACCTGAACCATGCATCAACATGTACCTCAACCTGTAATCAACCTGTACCATAAACAAGTGCATCAACCATGCACCAACCTGTACCAAACAATTTGTAGTAAACCTATACCATAAACAAGTGCATTAACCATGCACCAACCTGTACCTCAACATGTACCATGAACACACTACTACATATTGAAAAATTTACGACGACCACTTGTGACGAAAGTACTCTTTCATCGCAACATGCAAGAGAAAAAAAAAAAATTCTAAATCTACCTCGTGTTCATCGCAATTTTGACGCATACAGTTTGACTGAACTGTAATGTTCAATGTTCATCTCATAAGCGACGACCTTAGATTGGTCATCGCATAAGCGACGATAGTTGACCATAATAATTTAGTCAAACTTTACCGTTGAAAATGACCTAAAATAAATAGCTATAAAATATATATATATATATATTTAGGTCACTATAGTCTCAATTGCGACGATGGTGACCTAAAATTGGCCTATAAATATTTGACGATTTGAATATGTTGCGAAAATCTTGTTATAACAACGACGGTTCCGAAAGGGTATTTTTGTGCGGAAAAATGTCGCAGAATGTTGTTAGAGGTGGGGAAAAAAGTTAAGCGGGTGAAAAGGGTGATGGTAGATGTTATTGCCCTTGTAAAAAATGTTGCCTCAGACGTCCCATAATAATTTAATAACTATGACCTACAAACATTGTAGTAAATATGGGCACATGGATGGGGTATCAAATGAATATTGTACCATGATAATTAGCTATATATTTATTATCTTTTTTTATTTTGTCAATTTTTATATAAAAATTATATATATATGTATATATATTGTTTGAATGTTGTTATAGTATACATAATTTTGCATGATTGTTTGTAATTATAAGTTAAGTTGCCCTCTAACTTTCATGGGAATATTACCAAGTATCAGTGAAAATGATATTTACTTACAAACTAAGGAACATCATCATGACCAAGCAAAATGAGATCTCATGGAAGAGATGATGGACAATATCAAGTTAATGATCTCATGGAATAAGATTATGGGACAAATCAAATGATCAAGATTTGTTTTCACAGCCGGGGATGAGGATGGGGAAAATGTTAGTATTTATAGTGGACACCTCTATTAGAAAAGGCAAATAAAAGCAGCTTTATGAAGGATCAAGAGCAAATATTCTCTCCGCTACATTGTTCTTTGGTGAACTTAAAGGTTATGAATAATTTGTGGTACTTGTGTAACCGGATACTTGGAGTATATATTATGTTTCATCTCATCTGTGTACATAAATGTTGATTTTTTTATATTTGTTTTAGTATTAATTAATGTCTAAAATAAGAATGCATTTTTACGATTAGTATGCTACATTAACTAGTTGTTTGTTATATTTGTGGGTGTTAGGTGAATTTTTGTTACCATCGTCCAAATATTTTACCTAGCACATATCGAGAGCTTGCATGCCATTATGAAAGACATTGAAGGATTATCAAAGCTATAGATGCATGTCCTATGGCCATATTATATGTATGGACAAGCATGCTTTTAAAATCGAATGTATCGCAATTTCTTATCGATGAATGTCAGTAGATCAAGTAACAAAAAGGGTGCCTCGAAAGGTTCTTGATCATATTCCATAATTCCACGTTTGCAAAGATTGTTCAGGTGTGAAAGCATAGAAAAATTTATTTATTACCATGCATGTAATAGAAATTGATGAAAGATGGTGTTCTTTGAATGTTTAGAGTGGATTCTGCATTTAGGAAGCCAATGATGATTCAAGATGAACCAATATTAGAGCTTCATTGGCGGTGTAGTGTTAATCCATTTTGAGAGCTTAAGTCTATTTACTCGGTGTGGCCTATTTTGTTATCAACAATAGCATTCCCTCCTTGGATGTCAATAAGCGAGAACACATAAATGTTGACAATGATTGTTCCGGATATTTTGTTTACATTAATTTTGGAATTTAACATTTTCATTTTGGCTTCAATTTTTTCATAATATCTTTGTTTATTTATTTAATTATATATATTGCAGAATATCCTTCCTTTAGTAATTATGTGTAATTTCAAACAATTAGGTAGTACGGGTTAAAGATATGAATGTATATATCAAGCCTCTTATCATTGAGCTACTGCAATATAGGTTGGCATCATAATGTATGACATATGTAAACTAGTTGGGGAGAAGAAATTTAAATTTTATGGAATACTTTTATGGACAATTCATGAGTTCCCTAGACTAACACATTTTTGTATGGCATAAGCATTCTAATATTTCTCTTTAATGCTATACAATATTTTAATATTTATCATATTGTATGTTTACTTTTTAAATAATATCATAATGGTAATGGGCATTAATCCATTTGTTGCAAGTATTCAAACAAAGGTAAATTTGCATTTCCAGTTTGTGACCCTAAGATGAAATATGTCCCATTCAAAAATTTTAGGAAAGATGGTGATTGATGAGTATAGGCACCTTCTTCCTAAGAACCATAGGTATCATTATACTTGAAAAACATCTTTTGATGGAAAAGACTAGTTTAAAACCACGAAGAATGACACCTCACCTATGGAGAGTTGGAATATAATAGAAATCATCAAAGATTACTCAATTTCATAATGTATCGTAGATCGTGTAATGTTTGAATGTTTATTTTAATCATTGAATTTTGTTTTGTCGTATTTGATAATTATTTTTTGTAGTTATTTTGCATGATTCATGAAGGTCATACAATCATCATGAGTATTAATAATGGGCTTCCACGAGGAATGAAATCTTATCGCTCTCAATTCATGAGGTTTCCCTACTATGAGGAATAAAAATAAGCTCATTTGTTTGATACAATGCATATCAGGGAAGAATGCTTGACTGAAGCGTTATGGCGAATCATAGATAGTGGAGGACAAGACAAAATTGTCAAAATTTGTCTTGACATTGAGAAGCAATCATGCAATGTGAAGTGTGATCTGATATTCAAATAGATCAGGAGAATTACTAGATCGAAATAATAACCTTCCATGTTTATTAAGAGAGAAACAAAGAAATGATGTAAAAGGGGTCATTCAAAGAATTAAATTCCCCACGGTTTTCTTCAAACATAAAAATATCTTAATGAAGAAAGACAAATTTGGTGGGAGTAAAAACACATGATTGTACACCTTCACATTCGAAAGGTAATAATTTTGTATACATATTTATATATTGGCCTTATAGATCTTTTTTTTTCTTGTCTACTTTGGTCCAAAACAAATAGCGATTCATTTTGTTGTTACAGTATGTTCTACCACTATCTCCCAAGCGACTTTGACAATAGCGTCAAATAAGTTATATATGATCTTGGAAAATACATGAGGTAAAGGTAGGCGTGGTTGTGATTTATAAACAAAATGTTCTTTCAAATTGTTATTTGTACTTAATGACACATGTTTTACTTGTACTAATGTAATGTAATATATTATATTATGTTATGTTGAAACATGTTATTTTCTTGTATCATGGTCTCATGTAGATGGATTTGTCATTGAAAGAAATCCATGAAGATGATATAAGTATTGGAAGAGAGAAATTTCTAGTCTAGTAGTAGCTGAGAGTAAAAGTATATACCTCCTACATTTTTTTCAATGCACAAGAGCACTATCTCATACACCAAGTTGAGGAAGTTGAAATTTGTGGAACTGTTCACACAAGGTCAATGGATGGTGCAGAGGCACTTGAAATCATTAAAGGATTCGGTTAGAATGAGAGCACATCGAGGGTTCTATGGTGGAGGATATATGTTATATCAATCCATGGTGTATATTAGTCATTATCTTCCCTCTAAATTAAGTAAGCCAATATGCATGTAGTGGATCACATTTGGAATGTGAACTCCATCCAAAAATTTGAAGATGAGGGGCATCATCTGTTAGGGAAAGATAGAATGAAAAAATGAAGGTAATATATTAATAATTGTGACAATTTATATTAATAATACATATAAAGAGTTTTGTTTTTGTGTATATGATCATGCTCATTAATATATTAATATAATTTTATTTCATAAATTATAAATATTTATAATTATACCTTCATTTTGTGTATTTATAACTAATATTTAATATTGGTGAATTATGTTTTTGATTAGGTTGCTCTAGAGTGGGATGCACTTTGCATTTATACATTACAAACAATATTCATTGGATGAATGTATGGATTGAAAGATGTAAACAACATAATGGAGGTAAGTTATCATGGAAACGAATGTCTAAATTCGTTAGATAACCTCATCGTAAGGGAGATGCCAATGTTACACAGAAGGAAATTGATCTAGCATATGGTTTGAAAGATGGACAGGGTAAGCAATTTCTGCTTTATTCAGTTATTTTTATATTATACTAATGTGACAACATGTGTATTGTATTTCAGTGCACTGAAGTTAATATAAATATATATATTAATTTAATAATTGACAATGCATGTTTTACATATCTCAAATATTGCATTTGAAACACCACAATTCTATGTGGTGCAATGAATCATAAATTTTGCATCAAACAATTGGATGAAACAAGGAAAGCGTTTGATAGTGGGATATTGCATTAATTCAGGGTTGCAATGTTTCCTCTAGAATTAATGGACATCCTGATGAAAATAGATACTATGGGTATTTAAATGATACTACTTGAGTGTGACTTTAATTCCTTCAAATTAGATTATGTTCAATGTCAAATGGTATAGGATACGAATGAATGAACATGATCAAGATATAAATATTATTAAAAAAAAAAAAAAAAATTCAATGATTAAAACAACGATGTTTGAAAGAGGGAATGATCACTATGTTTTCCAAGCCAATGTGAATGGGTATTTTACTGAGATATGTTCTAGGTGAAAAGGATTGGTCATTTTTGTTAGATATGATCAAAGAGGAAGGCCAATTAAGTATACTCATTCTGAGAAGAAGATGATATTATTGAATCAAGAAGACTGGTCGATAGAATATCGAGACAAATCCGGAGAAGATCATGGAGAATTGATAGATGAATAATATGAAGAAGATCATGATCCAAACATAGGAAACAATATTGCAATTCCCGATGACGATGTCGATGAAAATAATGCTTTCGAAAATGACATTATTGACAATGATGATATCATCAATCCTTTCAACATCGTTTAGAACCAGATGATGATACGGATGTCGAGTTTGATGAAGAAGATCGAGATAGAGAATAAGCATGATTACACAGATGTTGAGAGTTGGATTAGGTCGTGAATATATAATATTTTAGTTTGTATGCATTATTCTCTTAAAATAATTTATTTTTAATGTCATGGATTATTTACATGTTTTAAGTTTTTATGCGATGTTTTTATATCATAGGTTGCATGTTGTTTAATTATTATTTGAAACACGAAAATAGTTGTCGATATAGTAAAATCGCATTAGTAGACTAAAATTATTATTTACAAACACATAATTTGATTTACCTTCATTAATTTTGTTTTTGTAGTTTCTATGCATGAATCTTAATAGGATGTTGCTTTTGATTGTTTTATATTTATTTTATAGATTGGGTTTTGGGGATCAATTGAGGTGATGTGAGGGAGGGAGGGGCCATGTGAGCTTCCACCTTCATGGTTGGCCTTGTTTAGTAGAGGATAAATTATTGTGAAACCAAGAGAGGCTCTTTCATTTTTATACCATCATGATAAGTATAAGATTTCATCAATATTGTTACCTATTTGAATCTTCTTAGAATTGTGATTCATTACATGGTCGTTGAAAAGACAAAAGACTTATGCATGCACCTTTGAAATTTTCATGGATAGACTATTGGCATGCCTTAAAAGTATGGGAGAGGTTTATGGACTCAAATTTGGTGACACACCCACGTTCTTCCATCATCAATTCATCATGGAAACCATAAACCTATTTTTCATATGTTCCTGTAGATATGTTAATGATTCAGTTCATATTTGTATTTGGTAGAAGATTAACAAGTAGCTTGCAAAGTATCAAATTAGGATTTCAAGTTGATAAACCAAATATAGAAGCGAATTCAGAAGCATCATTTGATATAAATTAAAGAGAGGCAGATATAAATAATCTTCGACAAATTTTGTATGCTATAAATGAAAAAAAATGTTCGTCAATAATTTCATGCCATAATTATGTAATTTTGTACAAAATAATGGATCTTTGGGACTACACTGTGGTCAGAAGTAAGGAGGAGCGAGGCGATGAGGAGGAGGGCGAATTGCACAAGGACTAGACGAACAACGTGGACTGGAATGAGACAGCGTTGAGAATTTTTCAAGCAGGTTTTTGGAAACTGAAATTTTTCATGGATATAAGACTATTGGCATTTCATAGCGATATGGAAGGGTTTCTAGACTCAGATATTTTAGTGACTTACACCCACTTTCTTTGCATCATCAATTCATCATGGAAACATAAACCTATTTTTCATATGTTCTAGTAGATATGTTAATGATTCCAAGTTTTCATATTTGTATTTGACTGAGTCACGGCAGAGTGTACTGCAAAGTATCAAATTGAGATTTCAAGTTGATAAACCAAATATTAAATGAATCCAAGCATCATTTGATATAAATTAGCAAGAGAGGCGAATGTAAATAATCTTACGATGAAATTTCTATACTATCGTGAAAAGTTTGTCGATAGTTTTATACCATTAGTATGTAATTTTGTACAAAATAAATGGATCTTGGGAATACACCATGGTCAATGAAATAGGAACAAGGAACGATGAATGAAAATTACATGAGGACTAAACACCGGCAACATGGACTGAGATAGGACCAGCGTTGAAATTTTTCAAAGCGGTTTTGGAAGCACTAAGAATTTTTCATGGATAGACTTTTGGCATGCATTAGCGATATGGGAGGTTTGGACTCAAATTTGAGTGACACTACTTTTCTTCCATCATCAATTCATCATGAAACCATAAGCCTATTTTTCATATGTTCTAGTAGATATTAATGATTCCAAGTTTCATATTTGTATTTGGTGAAGGTCCGACCAAGTGTACTGCAAAGAAGTATCAAATTGAGATTTCATTTTGATAAACAAAATATGAAATGGATCCAAGCATCATTTGATAATAAAATTAGCAAGAGGTAGCAGTGCAAATAATAATTGCGATGAATTTGCTATCTTGTCGGCAGAAAAAGGTTAGATCAATGATATTTTTATTCCATTAGTATGTATTTTTGTACCAAAATAATGGATCTTAGGACTACACCATGAGTAGGGAAAGGAAGACAAGGAGGATGGAAGGAGCCGAAAATTGCGAGGACTAGATGCCGTGACATGGACACAAGATAGGACCCAGCGTTGAAGTTTTTCAAAAAACGTTTAGATAGCGAAATTTGTCATGGATAGGATATTGGCATGCCTTAACGATATGGGAGGGTTTTTGGACTCCAAGGCCCAGGTGACAGACCCACTTTATTCCATCATCGAATTCATCATGGAAACCATAAACCTATTTTCATATGTTCTAGTAGATATGTTAATGATTCCAAGTTTCATATTTGTATTTTACTCAAGGTCCATCTAGCTTGCCAAGTATCAAATTGATATTTCAAGTTGATAAACCAAATATAGAATGAATCAAGCGGCATCATTTGATAATAAAATGCAAGAGGGCGAATGTAAATAATCTTGCGACGAGTTTGTTATACTATCGTCGAAAAATGTTTGTTGATAATTTTATGCCAATAGTATGTAATTTTGTAAAATAATGGATCTTAGGGGACTACACCATGGTCAAGGAAGAGGAGCGAGGAACGATGAAGGAGGAGCGAAAATTGCGGATAAGGTGTCACGAGGGGACTAAACTTACCCGGCAATGGTGACATGTGAATGGGGCTAGCGTTGAAATGTTTTCAAACAATTTATGTATGCATTAAGAATTTGTCATGGATAGACTATTGGCGTAATGTTAATGATATGGGAGTGTTTTTGGACTCAGATTTGAGGCGAACACCCACTTTATTCCATCATTAATTAATCATGTAAAACCATAAACCTAATTTTCTTTCAAAGTACCCAATTTGGTTGGCGTAAGTTTTAAACTTCGTCAGCCTTTCTTCATTTTCTTTCAAGTTCTACATTAATGTATATAAAATATATATAGCGTCATGTTTGTGATGAAAAACCACTCTATTTTGTTGATTTCTTAATCAACACCATCCAAGGAGAAATACTAAGTGAACAGCGATTGACATGAGTGGGGCCAGCGTTAGAGGCATCATTTTCAAAGCTGTATCTCTATGCATTGAAATTTGAGCTTGGATAGACTATTGGAATGCCTTAGCGATATGGGAGGGTTTATGGACTCAAATTTGGTGATACACCCACTTTATTCCAATCATCAATTCATCATGAAACCATAAACCTATTTTTCCATATGTTCTAGTAGATATGTTAATGATTCCAAGTTTCATATTTGGCACAGACCGAGTTCGACTGGAAAGCTTGCAAAGTATCAAATTGAGAGGTCAAGTTGATAAACCAAATATAAATGAATCCAAGCATCGATGATATTATTAGCAAGAGAGACTAGTGTAAATAATCTTGCGATGAATTTTATATACTATCAACGAAAAACGTTCATCAATAATATAGCTAATTCATCACAAGAATATTAATAATCTGGTGAATGTTACATGTTTTACCAAGTATGGGAGCTTATATTATGGTGCAATGTAATTTATTCTATAAGAACAATCTCTGTGCTAAAACTCAAAATGGATAGTACCGTATATATCTTGTTCATAAGACAAAATATTCTTGGTAGTTTCCTTTATGGATATGGTAGCTCAAACCCTCGGTACACATGATGCCTCACAGTAAAATGTATGAATTTTACTATTGAATGATAGTGTTATCATGTCACCCATGTTTAAGGAAAAAAATTAAGGTTCTTATCCTATTTGAATCATATTATAATTGAGTTTCGTTACATAGTCATTGAAAAGACAAAAGACTTATGTGGCAAATATTACGTTACATAGTCGTTCAAAAAATACAAAAGACTTATGTAGCAGATATTAATTTGGTCTTTGTGTGGGACATTTTATGCCATTAGTATGTTTTGTACAAAAATAATGGATCTTGGGGACTATACCATGGTCAAGGAATGAGGAAGGAGGAACAAGGAATGAGGAACGAGGAACAAGGAACGAGGAACAAAAATTGTACGAGGACTAGACATCGACAACATCAACTTGCGAATGGGGCCAACGTTGAAATATTTTCAAATAGTTTCTGTATGCACTGAAATTTGTCATGGATAGACTATTGGCATGCCTTAACGATATGGGAGGATTTATGGACTCAAATTTGAGTGACACACCCACTTTCTTCCATCATCAATTAAGCGTTAGGAGGTATAGATGTAGAGGGTTATAGATAGAGGTAGTAGGGGTTAAGGTATAAAATGGTTAAGCGTTAAGGAATATATTAATTATAAGATTTAGGAATTAGGTATAAAAGATTATGGGTCAAGTAATAAGGTTTATATTAAACTTGTAACTTTGAAAGTTAAAGAAAAACCTTAATGGTGGTGCATTAACCAACTAAGCCAAGAGGTGAATATTTTTTAGGATCATAGAAACTAGGTATTAAGAGTTAGGGGAAATAGGTGTTAGAGGTTAATGATTATAAGTATAAGAAATTATATTTAGGAGTTATAGGTTAGAGATGTTATGAGTTAGAGTAGTTAGGGATGAAGTATTAT
>SNQJ01S0096929.1:58099-71430 GCA_010110895.2 Picea sitchensis
AGAACAAGGATAGAGCACAACTGTGTCTATTCATAGTAGTACATAATTACAATCCAGTGGTTCACTACCACATCAAGTAACACACAAGTACTTGATCAGCAACGTATGGTTGCGAACAGTGAAATATATATTCACCACAGTAGTCCTCATCTACTATCATACAATCTTCATAACAAACATCTGATAGCAACCTACATAGAAACAATGTTATGATAAAAACTGAATCATCTGGGCCAATATTTCACTCATGTCTGTGAGATCTGAAAGAATATATGTCGCACGAACAGTGGAACATATCCACCACAGTAGTATATCTCTACTGTCTAGAGACAGGTAGTCTCCATAACAATCATCTGATGCCACCCTGCATAGAAAATATTATTAAAGATCAACTGAATCCTCTGGGCAGATATTTCACTCACGTTTGTGAGATCTGAAAGAATATCTTCCCTCATCAGCAATGGGCTATCTGCCCTATTCTTCACAAACAAGGAAGAAGGATTATTTATGATTTCTGAGCCTGGACCATTTCTCACCCTGGGCCATTCTTCCTACACTAATTAAAGTGCACTGTACAGAATGTATAAACCCTAAGAAATGTTTGGACCATTCCTTACCCTGGGCCATTCGTCCAACACTAAAAAAAGTGTAACCTGGAGAGAATGAGTCTTCCCTAAGGATGGTTGTCCCTGATTGCTAATCCTGGACTATTCCCCACCCTGGACCATTCCTCCGACACTAAACAAAGTGTAACCTGGAGAGAATGAGTCTTCCCTCGAGGAATAACTATCTGGACCATTCCCCACCCAGGGCCATTCCTCTGACACTAAACAAATTGTAACTTGGAGAGAATGTATAACCCTCGAGGAATGTTTGTCCTGCATCAACCTCCAAAACTGACCATTCTTCGAAACTTCTCACAACTATGAACTTTGAAAGAATGACTGCTCGGTGAGGCAGACCATTCTACTTGACCACTACTCAGAGTGACTTCCAAGAAGAGTGATTGTCCTAGACCACTCTCCATGTTAACCACAATGGGAAGTCATTGTCTATGATACATCAACAATCATTCTGCCTCCCATGTTAACTACAATGGGAAGTCACTATCCGTCAGAAATCTTAGTCCACTTTCCGAACAGGAAAGCATTTGTCCAATTTGGACTATTTTTTTAATTGCAAAGGTAAATGCTCCCTCCTAACTGGAGAGTTACTTAAATTACAAAAATAAATGTTTTTCAAAAATATTTTTTCGTACCTTCTCTTAGCTTTGGAGAATCTTCCCGATCCCTATCTTCTCTCGGAAATATATAAACTTGATTTTGGATAGAGGTTTTGTTAGGATATCCGTTGTATGCTCATCAGTGGGAATATACTCGAGCTTTACCTCTCCTTTCTGGACTTCATCATGGATAATGTAATGATTGATTTCAAATGTGATTTAGTCTGGAATATTGTGAAGGTTTCATGTAGATATGAACAATAGAGTATATCATAGTTGAAGAACTGGAACATATCCATGTGGCATTTCTTTTGTCATCATGAGATCTGATCTTCTAAGTAGTCATCTTGATGTTTATAGGAAATCTTCACCACGCTTCTGTTGTGCATAGGAGGTTATCCACCAAGTTATTTTCTTCTATCTACATACATGAGTCTTCTTCTGGTATGCCTCAAAGTCTTGAGATTTCTCTTCATAAACTCTTTATTTAATTTTTCTGGAGAACATTCTTTGCATTTATCTGATGTAGAATTCCAACTCATGGATGTTGCGGAATATATAATGACTTATAATGACTTATATAGAGATAATTCTGGTCTACTGGAAAAATAAATCATCACAGTATTCTCCCTCCATCTGAGAGAATCTCTGGTTCTAGATCTCGTAATGCTTTCATTCATAAGTCTTCCATACACCGTTCTTCATCACAACTTTCAATTCTTCCGCTTGATTGCTTCCATATCAGGCTTGGTAATCTTGTGATTATTGATGTAATGACTGGTTGTTCTGGCCTTTCTTTCTTTCTTGGAATATTCATGTTCTTCTTTGGGTTCATGGAGTTTATTGTAGATTCCATGTTCTAGAGATTCCACTTCTTCCTTTCATCATAGGATCACAGATATGGATGGACGAACATGAATGATTTAAGGCTTCTCTTCGAAGAGGTCTTCTTCTGCGGTTGAGTTGAACACATACTATCTTTTCATGGTTTCTACCATGGATATATATTTTATCATATTCAATGGATCATAGGATTATCTCCCTCATAATCCTTGCCTCATGTAAGAGTGCATATAATCGGCTCCCTCCGTCTGATAGAGTCCATACTTCCATCTGCATCCTTATATAATTGGCTCTCTCTGTCTAACAGAGTCCACACTTCCGTCTTAGTTTTCGTCATAAGTCTTTCTCCAATTTCTCTTGATGACTGACTTCTAAGTCTCTTCAAGATTGATTCTAATTTTGGCTTATCTTGTAATAGCTTTCACATGATATATTTCATTCTTTCATGTGTAATATCTAATGATAACTCTTTTCATCTTGTTTGTTCTTCCATGGGTATAGTTCTTCTTGGAACACATTATCTTCAAGAGATAGATATACAAGATGTAATGCAGAGGCGATTTTGGAAACAATATATGTACAAGGAATAAGAAGAATGTTGTTACCTTTTGGTAGAAGAAGTCTACGTCCTTCCTAGTCTTCTTTGTAGGTTCCTTTTCTTGACAAGCCCGTGCTTCATGTTTCTCTTTCGTTTTCTTTAGCTCAGGACTAGTTCTTGTAGTGACCATATTTTAGCCAGTTGAAGCATTGTATTTATGAAATGTCTTTCTCTTGTTGGCTTCCTCCTTGAACCAAACTTCCTTTTGTTCCTAAGTTCTTGAATATTGTTGTGAAGGCTTGATCATCGTGCTTCTTTTAGGGTTTCTCTTTGATCCTTGATTATTCTTGAGCACAGCGAGTCCAATGTTCTTCAAATGTATGGGGTACTCCTTCCTTGTGTTCATGCTTTTAGCAAATGCATCCCATGTCTTGGGAAGACCATTGAGTACTATATTCACCAATTCCTTCTAAAGTGATCTCTTCTATAGCTTGTAGTTGATATCTTAGCGGGAGATTCTTACAAAGTATGATGTTATGTTGTCATCATCATTCATCTTCGTGTCCCAGACTCATTCTTTGGACTCATAACTTGTCCAATGTTACGACTAGAAGGGTTGTTAAGACATCATACATCTTCTTTGATGAGTCAAGATGGGAGATGTAGGGTATCAAGTGGTATTTTATGGAATCCACTATGATACTCATAGCATTGTCAACATCTTTAGAACTCCTCCATAGCTGCAATGTTTTGCGGCTCCTTCTCTTCTCCTTCTTGGCTTCACGGCTTCACAATCTTTCCTTTCCAAGAATAAAGTACTAGATATCGTGTAAAGGATGAGTCGATACTTGTCTTTGCAGCTCTGAAGTTAGAGGCTCCATCTATCTTGTTATTGGACTTCATAGAGTTAGTCATGGCTACTTGACGGGTCAAACCCTAGATTTGACCAATCCAAACTTCACGTCTTGGCCTTACGAGAGTTCTAGGAGATCGTTGGTCTAGAGACACCTTGATCTATCAGGATATTAGGTCAATCTCATCACTTAAAGGTGCCTGCGACAAGAATTTTGGGGTTTTCAGCTATACACTAGTAACCATAGGCTGCAGTTCTTTTGAAGCACTCTGCTGGTAACCCTAGTTCCTCAACAAACTCAATATCCTAGCGATTATGTTTCCTTATAGTGTTTAGGCTAGCGAAGGGGTATGGTCCCATAACCTATTAGAATATAAAATATAGTTATTACTTTCGTTTACCTGCATTGGCCACCCTCGTCACCCAACCATAGGAAACCTACCATTGAGAACACCTTAACCTTGGTAGAGAATTCACCGAGCAAACCCTAGGCTAGATATCCAAACAAAGGTGGTGCATCTTCCTCCAAGGATGGCCTTGCATCCCACAAAGATATGTCCGGATAGTCAAACCCTAGCCAAGAGATATTCAAGCCAAACTGAAAACTTGTTGATGTTGTTTCACCTACAACTCTCCTTCAAACATGCACACAAGACTACAATAGGTCTTTTCAACTTCAGGCTTCTGATTAGAGATCTTTTGCAAATGAGAGCTGGCCTTCTATTATTTATAGTAGATCGCCGGAGTTTGTTGAGACCCAACTTCTAGCTATACGGATAAGTGTTTGTTGATTTTATTGTTGCCTTGGCCGACTAAATACTCTTGGAGGCTAATAGCTAATATAAATTATCTTCTTGAGCCGACAAGGGCTTCTAGGTGATAGCCAACTCATTAGGGTTTCTCTTGCTTCCAGAGTCTTCTATTCTAGATCAAGTTCACATGTGGAGTAAACACCTCTACATGACTACTGTAAATATTAACATCTTTATGTATTGTCTATGAGAATATAATGTGAGTTGTTCTTAACACCCTGTGTTGGTTCGAAACAATATTTATGTTTTCTTACGAGTTTGAAGTGTAGAATTCAATTGTACTCTGCTCTGCATTTGAAATGAATTTCAATCTTTTCTTCATATTTGAAAGCATAACTCATTTGTTTGATACAATGCATATGTTAAGTGTTTAGATAAATACACAATAAAATATTTTGCAATATGATTTTTATATGGAAGACCTTTTAGATATTTCATTTCCTCCAACTTTAGAATTTTATTACAACACATCATTTAACCACACTTTATTTCATGCATGGGTCAATGTTAAACCATTACCTACAATTGGATAACTTTTCCCATTTTGTGGTAACAACTATTTAATTTCCCCTCTAAAAATATTATGAGAATATCTAGGATTTTTATACTCATCCATGGTTGTTCAAATAAGATGGTAGTCTTGAAGTTATTTCAATGCCATATAATGTTACTTCCTTATTGACTAGTATTTGAGGTTTGCAACATGTAGATATAACATATCAACATCATTAAAGGATCCTCCTCTCATGGGAAGGTCACCCCCTTTAATAATCTCTTTCGCTTAGGTAAACCCTCAACTTGGTCATCCTTTTACATTAAGAAGGTTTCCTCCATGTGGCTTATGGATAAAAAAAAATACCTCCAATCTTGGATGTCAAAATCTTATGGATCTTTCCCAAAGGATATAATGTATGATTGAGTACAAATTTTATAATTTTCTTCATTATATAAATTCTCATTGTGGAGATGAAACTATGATAGCTCATGCCAAAGGACCCTAGTTAATTGATGATGTGGGACTCTTTATAGGCCATGTACTCACATATGCGCACCTTTTGACCTTTGTTCCCAATATACACATCCTCCTCATTGACCTTTTCTTACCTTTCTTAGTGGATGGAATACTAGAGACCATTTTCTTACCTTTCTTAGTGGATGGAATATTAGAATACTAAAGATTGCCCTTTTTTCTTACCTTTATTATGCAAGAGCTAGTCATCCAAAGTGGGAATGCATACATTAATGTTAATACTATACAATTATTACTTGTTGAAGTTATTATATGACAATACAATCCAATTGAACCATTCAAAATTCTCTTGTAAGACTAGATTAGGATGTCCATGTTCCAATTCCCCATCTCATAGATCTCTCCATCTAAAGTTCATTTTAAGAAAAAAATAAGAATGTATCTACCCTTATGTGAAATGTTAGAGATGTCGTACTTTCCATGTCAAATAGAGTCACAAGAAGGGTACCAATCCTCTGAATAAAATCATCCTAATACTAAGTTGTAAGAGTTAAAAACACCTTCTCCTTTCTTCCCAAACTATTGAATTAGTGAAAAAGAACCACAAATCATGTGACATTCACATCATTGAGTGTGAAAAGTCTATTTATTTTGGATCTAAATTTTCCCTTTAACAATTATGTATTAGGTCAATCTTTTTGAAGGTTCATCACTAATCATTGAACTCACTATCTTCTTTCGTGACATGATTCCTCCATGCACAATTATATTAATTTATATTAGGCCTTTTCCTTTTTTAGGCAATGCAAATATTCTCCATGGAACCAATATTGACAATACATGGTCCACCTCATTCCATGGTTGGGGAGAAATCTAGGAATGATTCCCCTAAATTAATATTCTTGATCTAATGTGACACAATCAGGGCCTTAACCCACAACATAGACCCTTTAAAGAGTGGATAGCTGCAGTACAAGGTGGACTATAGTCCTGAACCTAAGACCCATCCATGATGATCAAGAGACCTCATAATGTCACCCATATTCAACTTATTGGATGTCAAAGACTCCTAGAGGACTCGTGTCATGGTTTTGAGTTTTGTAGATGGTGGTTCATGATCTAGAAGGTTTAGTTAGGAGTTTAGGCCATTGTTTCAACTTGACATGTTTATGTCTCTACACTCATTTTCAATGTACAAAACCTAATCATGATGCCTATATCCTTCTTAAAGACCAATTAAGTTATGTTATGTTGGTTTGGGACTTGTTCAAAGGCTCTTGATGACAACTTTTCACCCCATCCATGGTATTGTGTGGTGATCTAAGGAATTTTTGATGGTCCTTTAGCTAGATATGGAATATAAATTACATTGATTTCATCTTATGAATTTTTTGTGGTTCTATATAAATAATTTAGGACCTAGATGTCATATTCTAGGAAGTTCCATGACATTTTCAAGAGAGTTCCAACAAATACATATGGAAACACCAAATGATGACAATGAGACATCCATTATGAACTTTAATGCAAACATGAATGATATCAAGATTATGTGGGGACATAGACATCCTTGAGTCTTGAAACCCTCCATACCATCAATGCATGTGTGGATTTAACCATGTTGAATTTAGATGCATACATGCAGCTTGAATAAATTTGTGCCCCCATCAGCGCTCATTGAATGCGAGATGGAGTGCAAGATGACATTGGTGATGGGTGTATTTAAAGTGCCATGACATTTCAAGAGTTGAGCCAAAGATTATATAGGTGGAAATAATGAATGATGACAATGAGACATCCATTATATTGAACGTTGATGCAAACATGGGCCGATCTCAAAGTATTATTGAGGGACATCAAACATCCTTAAGTCTTGAAACCCTCCCATACCATCAAGGGAAACTATCTATTCTAACCATGTCAAATTTCAGCATACAGACGGATTGAAAAATTTCAATGTTGGCCCCCATTAGATGGAATAAATTTGTGATGGGTGTATTGGAGGTTCCATGTCAAATTTCAAGATAGTTTCGACAGTGATTCTATAGAAGGGTAGCCAGTGATGTAATGAGGACATGATGAATGTTGATGCAAATTTGGACTATCTCAAATGTATGTCACGGACATCATACATCCTTGATCTTGAAACCCTCCCATCTTTGTCCGAGGCATGTCTAGTCTAGCTTCATATCAAATTTTGATGCATCTGACGAACTTGTAATGAATGAAATTTCAGCGTTGGCCCCATTCCTTTGCTCACTATGCGAGTCGGTGCATAAACATTTGTGGTGGGTGATTGAAGCTTCTGCGACATCAAATAGACTTGGTAATTCAATAATCAAACCCTGTTTAAGTATTATGTGGGGACATCAAACATCATTAAGTATCAATATTCAAGTTTTATATGTTTGCTAAACAATATTTAAAATTTCATAAAAGTAAGTAGTTTAGATCCTTCTTAAATTCCAAATTTAATAATGGTGGAGAAGACTCCCTCACCCTCACATGTAAAACTCCCTCACCCTATTAGGTGTTTTTCATAGTGCTTGAGCTTGTGAGGGTTCAATTAGGGCTTATTGTCATTGTTTCCCCCTTTGACCATGTTTAAGAATTAAGACCCGTTTCTAATGCATAAAATCTACTAATGGTTCCCACATACCACTCATAGGATTGCAAACAATCCATACAATGGACTCATGTGTTGGCTCAAGCACTCATTCAAGGCTCTTGAGCTCAAAAATATTCAACAATATATTGAGGCACTTGTTTTCCTTCCTCAACCATGGTAAATATTCTATGATATATACTCAGTGCACAAAAACTACTAATGGAGTCCATATGTTCCAACTCTGATGCTAAAAAACTCTTAGCTGATAGGTCTTGTGTTATGTTAATTTGTCGGTGTTGTTCATGGTGATTGATCCTAATAGGTGATGTTTAGGGAATGGGTCCAAGTTTTTTTCCTTCCCTAGCCATGGAATTTGAGCTCAAGAAGGTTCAGTTAGGGCTTAAGATCCTTCTTTCCCCCTTAAGCATGTTAATCCCTCAAGACCCATTTCTATTGTACAAAACCTACTCATGGAACCATATCCTTCTTTTGGATTCACAAAAGAGCACCAACTACAGGTCCAGAACCATTCCCTAATGGGGAGTCGACACATTTTATTTGGGGCATATGTTGTGGTTTAATCAGTTACTTGTATCCTCAAATAGTCAAAAATAACCTATAGGGTCCTATGTGATGGCTGGGACTCATCAGCACTTATATCTAAGAAGTTGTGTGGAGTTGTAGTTGTTTTCATGGTTAAGCTAGAATGTTCACTTAGGGAACAATTCCCTTGTTTCCCTCCCTTGAGCATGGTTAGACCTTGAGACCCATTCTTGGTTCAAAACTAACTTATTCATGGTGCCCAAATTTCACTTGGAGTTGAATGATATGTTACATAGGTCATGTGTATTTGTATATGGTTATTGAGCTTGAGAAGAAAGGTTTAGGTTTGAACACTCTTGTTTCCTTTCATCAACTATAGTCATGAACCTAAGACCCATCCATGATGAATAATACCTCATAATGTCATCCATATTCAACTTGGATGCTAAAGACTCCCTAGAGAGGAATTGTTTCATGGTGTTTAGGTGTTGTTGATGGTGGTTTAGCTCAAGAAGGTTTAGTTATGGATTTGGGACATTGTTTCCAACTTTTCCATATTGTTTATGTCTCTCCCACACATTTCAATGTAAAAAACTAATTGGCGATTCATATATCCTCTTAAAGAATGAGATTTTAGGTCAAAATTCAAAGGGCAGCAAAAGGAAAGGACATCCACGATGGGGAATGGTTGGATCGTGGACCAATATGTGCATGTGAGGTTACAATGGACAAACCTAATCCCACTTAGGGTTAGGAGTTTTTGTCTTTGATGTAAAGGGTTTTACCCATTTTGTAGTATAAATAGATGTTGTTAAGATGTATGAGGATATCAGATCATTAATAGATAGATCCTAGTGAGAGTATCCATGAGTATATTTTAAGTTATTTTTGGAGATAAATGATTATCCATAAAAGTCCCCTATAGGTTCTTAGCTAAAGTCATTTATTGAATCCTAAATTAACAAGATCCTTGTAGTGGCTATGTCCCTATAGCGGTGTAATAGAAAAAATATCTAACACAATAAGAAATTGATTAGTATATGCTAATTGCAATTGGTGTGTTTGTGATGAAAGCATTAGAATCGGTGGGTTTGTGCTTGAAATTTGTTATCAAAAATATGCATAAAAAACATTGTCCATAAACTAAATTTAATATTGTTGAAATGTCCAATATGTTTTTTAAGATTGAGATTGTCCATGGGAAATTGTAGTAATTTTTTTCATGTGTATCATTTTATGACAAAGTAAATATTTCATCATTTAAACAAACTATGGTTTATGAATAAAAATCCCAAAATATAGTATTTTCTTACCAAAACAAATAGTATGGAAGCATAACATAAATACATTTAACAAGTAACCAACTTTAGATAATATTGTAACATTTTCAAAACTAGCTTAAAATTTGTATCAAATAGAAACAAAGAGAAGATTATCAACTAAAAGTCATTTTACAAAATTCTATATTGTAACATCAAAAGTATACATTCTCATCTATCTTGAAATCCAAAAATGTTCCGAAGCATGCCCTCAATAATCATTTTGACATTTAAAAAATGATCTTATCCAACTTCATATTGAACAACTACACAAATTACATTCAATCAAGATAGGACAATAAGCTTTCTAAGAGTATTGTTTCACCATGACACAAGTATTTATTCAGTGTATTTACTCATACACTGAATAAAGACCAAAGATATCATTTGTATTATCATTATTCACCTTAAATTGTTTTTATTCAGTTTTTTACATTAAGCGATAAGATAAAAGAAGAATCCATGCGATGGTGTAGTGAAAATGATGAGTAGAATACAAGCTCAAATAATAATTGTACCATATGATATTATAGATATAATTTAAGATTATCAGAAGATTGGTTGTTCCTGGTATTTTTTTTTGTACATGATGCAATATGCACATTCTCCACACTGAATTACATCACCAAATTTTAGTGAATTCTTATTTCTACAATGTACAATGTCATAAAGTGTAAGAATAATTCTTAATTTAGAAACAATACAGTGGGTAATTCCTTATTTAATGCATATAATGTTTGCGAGAATAGTATGTGACATGTTCAATGGCCAAAACTAATCAAGGCTTTATCAATCTATCTAAAAGCTAGGGAACTAAAGATACCTTCACAAAATTAACTTGTAAGCTCATGCACTTGAAGTCTACCTAAAATAATCAAATCCCGATTATGGTTTTGAAGCCCCACCTACTGTGAAATTCAAACAACTATTGTCAAAATGTTAGGAATCGAAAAATGACATATATTTTTTGATAATAAATCACTCAACCCACTTTTTGGTAACCTTAATAGACAAAACTCTTATGTGTCAACATTTCATCAGAGAAAATATAACCAAGTTTTCACTTATTGTCTAGGCCAACTTTAAACACTCATATTTCCCCTTGATTAATCCTTGGTAGAGTAATCCAATAATAAAAACTTGCAACTATTGTACAACTAGGAAAAAATGGTATGCTTCATGGTGTCCTCTTTGTAGAAAAACACACATAAGGGATAGGTGAAGTTTTACACTAAGAAAAGAATTGTGCATTGTATAGCCTATTATGGATGCAATGTATCATTGCACTATATAAAGTGTGTGTGTGAGAGAGAGAGAGACCTAATGAAATCTAAGCTCTATCCCAAGAGAAGGAGAGAACAACAGTTACAACCATAGGCATTTATATGAATGTAGTGTCCATATAATATTTGTGGCATGTGATCTCATAAATTGTGATTTCACCATAAAAAAAGGAAAGCTAACCTCAACTTGACCCATTTTCTCTCATTCTTAGTCAATTTCTCATTGTATAGCACTCCATGCATCTCCTCTAACCTTTTAACATGCATATATCTCACTCAATCCCAACCTATTCAATTTGACTATAATATGATATGTATTATGTCATGTTTCTAATTTTTTATATTGTATGTTGAATGGAGAATTTCCCTATGTTTTGTTATTTGAGTAACAATTTATTATGCACTCATGCATAGGACTTGATTGGAAAACATATTTGGGTAACAATATCTTGTGTGTGCATGCATAGGACTTTACTTGGGAGGGTGAAGTCTGCCAAATGCACCAGAAAGCAAACATATAGTAGAGAGAGAGAGAGAGAGACCTATTAAATCTAAGCTCTATCCCAAGAGAGGGAGAGAACAACAATTACAACCATAAGCATTTATCCGAATGTAGTGTCCATATAATATTTGTGGCATATGATCTCATAAATTGTGATTTCACCATAAAAAAATAAGGAAAGCTAACCTCAACCCGACCCATTTTCTCTCATTCTTATCCAATTTCTCATTGTAGAGCACTCCATGCATCTCCTCTGACCTTTTAACATGCATCTAGCTCACTCAATCCCAACCTATTCAATCTGACTATAATCTGATATGTATTATGTCATGTTTCTAATTTGCTATATTGTATATTGAATGGAGAATTTCCCTATGTTTTGTTATTTGAGTAACAATTTATTATGCACTCATGCATAGGACTTGATGGGAAAACATATTTGGGTAACAATATCTTATGTGTGCATTCATATGACTTGATAGGAAGGTAGAAGTCTTATAAAATGCCAGCAAACATATAGTTCCTGGGTGAAAGTACGGTGTGCTGGTTCATTGGTTATAATGTGGTTTTGGTCTAGAAAAAGTGAGTGATGGACCATTGAGTGTCTTTCTATCCATTAGGTCTCTAAAAACCTATCATATTGGTAGAAACTCATCCCATTGTCCATCTCAACAATAATAGTTACAAGTGATTTTTATTCTATGTAGGTATGTGTTTCACTTATGTCCACCAGTAGGGAAATAATCTACACATCTATCATATTTTCCTCCACCATCAAGCCAAGGATGTAATGGATCCTCCTCCACCCTAGTTAATAATAACACTTTCACAATATTTCTTGACAATCCATTGGGCAATTTGAGTTTGACTTTCCTTGGATACCTACTAAGACTACTTCAAACCAATTGAATGGGAAAGATTCAAATGTTCTAGAAGTTAATAAAGGAGTTAATGTTGAATCTAAGAATATTGTTGATAAAGTTGATAAACATATGGATACAATTATTCATAAGTGACAACATTGTCATCAAGTTGGCCATGTGGAGACAAAATGATTTAATCTCCATCCAAATCATCATTGTGGCAAGACAAGTAATATTTCAAACAAATGTTGAAAGAAAAATAAGGTCAAAGGTTAAACAATTCACTAGATGAGCTCTTGGAAATGGAATTTATAATCTAAGACATTTCATAAGTCTTATTGCTGATTTCAAACATAGGTAAATACATGGGAATTTTGATTATGGAACTTTTTTATTAAAAGTTTTGGCTCATTTTGAGATAAACCACATCGTTAGAATTTCAAGAATATGAGTAGATTTGAGGCAGATTTTTGCCTCATCAAAAAAATAGAATCACCATAAAGGTTGAGTTTGTCCACTTATTAAGGAAATCCTCAAATAAAATCTATACAATAAAATATAGGAAGTTATAGATCAACATTATAAAAATCATTTTTTTGTATTAGTTATCATCAATCGTACACATGGTCGTCCACCTTAGAGATCATCCACCATGATCCATCCATATCATCCATCTTTGTCCCTACACCCTTCTTCACATTCAATGACAACATGGCAAATGGACTAGGCGATGAGGTGGTAGCCTAGGCTAACTAATATGTGACATTCCTCACATCCAATGATGATTTGACACATGGACCAAGCAATGAGGTGGAAACCATGTCTAAATAATAAGTGACATTCTTCACATCCAATGAAAACATGACATGTGGACCAAGTGGTAAACATAGCTAACTAATCCACCCATCTTCGCCCCTTAATCCTTCTTCACATCTAATGACAACTTGACATAGGGACTAGATGATGAGGTGGCAA